>JABWTJ010000379.1:575000-831282 GCA_016801875.1 Solanum sitiens
TCAGCTTTCACAAATGACTTTTATATACATAAAAAAATATTTTTCAACAATTTTTTTTAATTTTTATTTTTTCCGAAATTTCCGAAAAATTAGTAATAAATTAATAACAAATAGGAAAAATATCGAAAAAATATGAAATCAACACCGAAAATTCACAAATAAATATAGTAACCTTAAAATAAAAAATTTATTACATTTTAATTTTTAAAATGAGACGTAAAAGTTAATAAACCGTAAAAATAAATTATAAAATAATAATTAAAAGTCGGAAAAATACGAAAAAGCTCGAAAACACTTCTAAACATGTCAAAGTAATTATAGGCTACATATTTGCACAAATAAAAGATGATTCAATATCGTATGAGCCGTAAAAGTAATGAAAAATGATACGAACTAGCCACTTGAGGCGGAAACGTTTAGAATAGATAATAGAAAGTAGATGAATATATTTGTTATGCATGAAGGTTGTTTGAAACTCCTTTGATTTATGTACGGCGTTAACATCCGCATGTTTCGACTAGAGCTCGAACAATGTCACGCAAGCCACGATCGATGCGGGCAGGCCACGGCCGACCGTTGTGTGATGTCACGCCTGACGTCGTTCGACCGTGCGTGCTGACCAAAGGCGATGATGGCATGCCACGCCCGGCGTCGTTCGACCGTGCGTGCTGCCCAAGTGGCGATGATGGCATGCCACGCCCGACGTCGTTCGACCGTGCGTGCTGCCCAAGCGCGATGAGGGCATGCCACGCCCGACGTCGTTCGACCGTGCGTGCTGATCAAGGGTGATGACGGCATGCCACGCCCGACGTCGTTCGACCGTGCGTGCTGCCCAAGGGCGATGATGGCATGCCACGCCCGATGTACTTCGGATTGTGACCAAGCGTACTTGACCCTTTGGGGTCTCATACAAGGCCTTTAACTATCGTTCATCACATAAGACATGAAAAGTAGTGCGGAATTTAAAAATTTTCACGAATAATTAAATAAAGGAAATCTTTCATAAATACTTAGAGAATCTCATAGTCACAAGCCAACTTAAAGACACGACATAATATCTTAGGGACACAACCCTTTACATTAAAAGAAAATACATAATAAGTCTTAATAATAAAACAAGGAAACGTAGACTATGTCCTCGAATATATGAGGACATACCAAATCTTGAGAGAGTAGATTTCCCAAGTTCACGTTTGAACCTTCAAAAGCTTCCAACCTATACTTATAAGGTATACAAAAGTATGTGGTTAGTACAAACAATATACTATGTATGGCATATGCAAAAACATGTAAAAACGGACATTTTAGTAACATAAGCTTTCACGCCAAATAATTATAACATTCATGAATCTAGAAACAAAACATAATAAGAAACATCATTTAACAGTTAGATAAGGATTTACCATAGTTTTAACCCAAAAATTGTCACATCCCGAGACCACACCCTAGAACATAGGGCACAATCTCGTATTGCAACCAGCGTACTCGACCTCTCGAAGGTCTTATACAAGCCCTTCATATCATTCATCTCATATACATAATGAAAAGTAGTGCGGAATTAAAACTTTTCACAAAACAATATCATAGTCTTTAAAAACACTTTCACATAAAAGTAATAGGAAATACTAAGTCTCAATCTCATCATCTTAAGACACAAGAGTACTTGGGACACGGCCCATACGAAATAGAAAACATAGTACCATATTATCTATTACAATACTTTAATACAAAACATAAAAGACATATATGCCCTCGAGTCAAATGAGGATATACTTCAACTTCACTTGAACGATCTTCTAAATCCAAGTCTTCTTCCCAAATATGCTCCTAACCTACCAAGAACTATATAGATAGATAAAAGCATTGAATTAGTACAACCACATGTACTAAGTATGGCTTAATGCATAAAAATCATGAATACAGACATTTATTAGAAATATGCATCTTTTCATTTAAATGTCATAATATGATCATAAGAACAACATTTATCAACTTAGAAACACACAAGGAAACATTTAAAACCAATTATCATATTTTAGAACTCACTTCCCAGTAAGCTATATTCATTGTATAGTGAATTGCTTCACTGTAACAGTGAAGTACTTTCTTTCCCCTTTTAACACTTCATAGCATGTAATCTTCTCACTATAGTCATCCTAAGATTCACTTAAGTAACACAAAGAGAGAACGCCCATACACCCTCTCTAGATGTGCCTAAACGATCCTCAAGATTACTCATAATGAGACACATACACAACTACAATACACCAACATACAAAACACACATAATATGACAATCTCCCCTACCAACACTATCGAAAGACTTACTTAAGTACTCCTAGAAGAGAACGTACATACACCCTCTTCAAGGATACCTAAATAATCCTTAAGACTTCCTAATTTTAGATCATGTCAAACATAACAAGCAACTTCCCTAACTAGAGTCATTCTCAACACTTCCATAGATAAAACATGAAGAGATCATCCTTTATGCCCTCTTCACACTTTAACTAAGGAATCCCTAAGTCACTTTAGATTATGTACTCATTCATTTACATATTTTATATCATTAAGTCATTAGTTCATTAGTTCATTAGGTCACATTCTTCACATAAAGGACATTCAAGTAATGGTCTTGGAGAAGACATAGGGCCTCTTACTAACATCTTCAAAGCCTATTGTGCAATGTCTAGATAGCGTCCCATACCACCACCTAAACCTTATAGAAATTCTCTAACGCTAATAGGTATCCCATATGATGATAGTAGGCAATGACTGACATAGACCATGGTAGAAAAACATGGATTCTGGAGTTCAATCTTACTCCGTTGAGGTTGTTCGACTTGGCAATGGTAGAACTTAGACACATCCCATGTAGGCACATGGTTAAGGAAATATGAAGGGCTTCTTTGTAATCTAGTCTCATTATTTAACTAGAACTACTTCCCTTACCATACTCACTCGGTGCTAGCCTTAGTTCTCATAGATTAAGTCACACTAAGGTTCATACAAAAGGGTTCCCAAGTTGATAACCCAATTACATTTACTCTACCAAAGAAAGGTCCACTAGGCTACCTCCCTATGGCGACAAGAAGCTCATCATGACTTTCCTAAGGATTGATATGGTGCCGTTCAAGACAATCAACCTTAAGTCCATCATTCATTACATGAAGGATACATTTACGGCTTTCGACTTAAAGTTTCATAACCTTACCATGAGGTTCAAGGTTTCACATAAAGGACCCTCTTATCATCATTAAAGGTCTCACCTAACATTCATTCATTCAATACTAAGACTCTTTACCTTCCTAATTCAAGATATAAAATATTGACATTCATACATGCATCAAGTAAGAGACACAAGTCTATCTAAACAAGGCACAACATACTTCACTTTAGTACATATAACATACATTCTTTAGACACTTAGGAATGACCCTTATCAACATTATGTCAACCTATTCATTATTTTAACACCATCAACATAATCATTATAGACTCATCTAGCCAAATTAGGAACAACCATGCATCAACTCTAAGAATACACACTTAAAACATAGTAATAGGATAACATGATCACCTAAATAGCATCAATAGAATAACCCATACTTTCACATATAGGTAGATATGATCATACATCACATAATCAACTACACCAATATTCATGTTACTTCAAGTAGTTGCCAACAAGGCCATGATCATCAATATACTTAAAATAACACCGACAAGGCCACATCAATTCACATAATACCGCCACCATAAGTGGACCAAACCAATCAGAACATAATTGAAGTCTAATTAAAATTAATTAAAAGGAAATTGGGAAGTGTACCACTACTTCATCCTCAACACTTCAAGACAATGCCAATTCATCTCATTCAATATCATATGCCCTTCCCCATGGCTATGAACATCAATTCAAATCATAAACTAAAATACTCAATGAACCTAAGACAATTCAATATAGATTTATCAATCTAAAACCAAATAGATATCAATTGAATACAACTCTTACATCATTAGAAAGCCCATAAGAAACTACACATTAATTCATAAGCATTAGACCAATATCAAGTAACCCATTAATTAGTCAAAACTAGGGTTTATCAATTACATGGGTTCATAGGTTAATTGAGTTAAAATCATCTTAATAACAACAACTCAATTACTAAACAATGATTAAAAACCATAAATGCCAGAACCCATGGTAGATCATGAAATAGGTCAATTCATTTTTTGAAAACTTTAGAAAACATCTTTGAAAGTTGGGCTCCGTGATGAAACGAGTTTCAAGGATCAAAAGTCATACCTCAATTAAGCTAATCCGTCAATTTGATGAAGAATCTCCACTCAAATCACCAATCCAAGCTCTTCCTTGAGTTTTAGCTTTCATGGAGTCATAGGGAATTTCTAAGGGATTTTGGGGTTTTGATTTTTAACAATGAAATCTTCTAAGTGTTAAAGACTTATAAAAACATTTAAAATACCCAAAAGACCCCTTAGGAACCGCCAATATTCTTATTTGGAAGTGGGGTGAAATTACAAGTTCACTCCTCACTTGGCAGTGAACTGCAAACAGGGAACCAGACCCATCAGCGGTCCGTCCCTTGACCAATGGACCATCCTGCTGGTCCGTGGTCGGGGATTGAGACTTGTCTAAGGACTCCTCTCCCCCGGGACTAAGTGTGAACTGACGGATCACCACCTACGGTTCGTCCCTTGACAAACAGACTGTCCTTTGGTCCGTGGTCTGGGACTAAGGCTTGTCCTTGGTCCTTCCTCACCTAGGATAAGTCCCAATAGATGGAGCACCACCCACGGGGTGTTTACTAACCCACAGGCCGTCGATTGCCTTGCGTGGTTTCGGTTTTCTTAGGCAGCCTAGGCACCAACATTTGGTCCTTCCTCAAGGACCCTTGGATGGTCCTTGGGGATATTTTCCCGGACGTTTCCAACCCTAACATTACCGTATACCAGTTTAGGACCTCTCACATGAACTTCACCCAAAATGAACATGTAAAACTCAACGAAACATGCTTAGACACAAAAGGTCATTTCAAGGCACATCTTTCAAACGTCATGGACGTTCTTGAGCGTTTGACGTCCAAACTTCTCGAAACATGACACACTACCTATATAAATCATATTAATTCATTTAATGACAATAAAAACTCATTAATCATACATAAACACATAGAACCACATATGAGGCACTTAGGTGACGTAGTCGTCGAACGTCTTGGTCGTCCCTTCACGTTTGACTTCCAATTCACCTAATACTTTAGACACTACCTCAATACCATATGATATACATATTTAGGGCCTTATACCTTCATGAAAACCATGTTAGGATCTAGTTCACTATGTCATTTTCGAGATCTTACATTCTCCCCCACTTGGACAACATTCTTCCTCGAATGACACTTGCCACTCTCCGAACACTTCCAAGAATAGAGAATCAACTAGCAGCACATAAACAAACCCTATAAGTAACAATCAAGGAGAAAACATCAATTTCACATAGTCAAGAGACTCACAACACAACACGAAACTAGAATACAATTCTATAACTCATTATGCTACAAAACTCACATTCTTCATTCCAAATAGTAAAAACTCATTTTATATTCATTATTATACTCATACACATCAGTTCTAACCACATTACTACAATTTTAGACCAAAGAGTTAATTAGTCATATTTTAAAATTTTCACAGTGAACCTGCCAAGCTACAATGATTTAGGCAATTTTTTTCAAAAGAAAATGCAATTTTTAGGCAATTCATGATATAGACATGCTAATATGCAAGGTAACATCATATAAACACGTTTTACCACATGATCATATCTCTATAAAACACACAATGCAAGAATTTAATGAAATTCAATTTCAACCAAACTCCTAAACATCATGCACATGCAACAAACTAGCACATCTATCTAGCCATACTCCCCCACTTAGAAGGAACCCATATCACAACAAGAGAAATAAGACTTACCAACATCATCATCACTCTCATCCGGCTTCTCTCCTCTTGTACGGAGTGCATAGAAATGCCTCTTTGTTGGAGCATCATCTTTTGGAACACTAGGATCAACTTTCTTAACCTCTTTTCCTCTAGAAGCAATGTTAGGACAATCTCTCACATTGTGCCCATCTTTTCCACATCCAAAACAAATACCGCTACCCACTAGACACTCACCATAATGTTTCTTATCACAAGTGGCCTAGTAGGTTTGTCATTTTGAGAACTACCTCCTTTCTCAAACTTCACCTTAGGAGCATTAGGTCCATCTTGAGTTTGAACCCTCTTTTTTAACCTAGGTTGCACTTGATCACTAGCACCACTCCTTTTCAAGTTTCTTGACATCTACTAAGTTTAGACTGTTCAATTGATTGTGCATAAACCATGAGTCTAGCCAAAGTCATACCATCATGTAGCATAGCCGTAAGACATTCTTCCCTCACTAAGTCGGCGACCCCGGTCACAAACGACTCATTTCATCCCAAGGATTAGACACTAGGGATGGTACATATCTCGACAAAGTTGAGAATTTGAAAGGGTATTCCTCAACACTCATATTGCCTTGCTTGAGATTGATAAACTCCTCTACTTTCACTTCTCTTCTCTCACGGGGAAAGTACTTACCAAGAAAAGCTTCCTTGAATTCTTCCCACTCAATAGGATCTGACTCCACCGGCCTATTATCCTTCCATTGAGTGTACCAAATTTGAGACACATCTCTCAGTTGATAAGAAGCCAACTCCGCCTTCTCCCTAGATGTAACCCCCATAACACTCAATACCTTGTACACACCATCAAGGAACTCTTGGGTATCTTCATCTACCTTTGAGCCATGAAAGATTGGAGGATTCAACCTCACAAAGTCTCTCAACCTAGAGGTCATAGTGCTCTCCACACATTCACCCTAGGCACCATACTCAAATTTATTTGAGTAGTCACGGGTTGGGCTATAGCAAGCAAAGCATCTCTAATCTCCCTATTAGACATATCCGAAACCTCATTACCTCCTTCCACATTAGGGGCATGATCACCTTGGGGGGGCACTTGAGCACCTTGAGCACCTTGGACACCTTGCCCATCTTGAAGAACTTGCTCAACTTGAGGAGGAGCTTCCTCATTGACCCTTCTCTCTTCCAACCTTCTAGCAGCCATCCTTTAGTATTCATCTCCTAGAAACACAAGGAAACACATTTAGAAGGATACTCATAACATTTACTCTACCGCATGATATAGGAGTAGAAAAGAAGGGAAACTCTATCGTCCTATAGCCTCTCGCCCATAGATGTGACTTGATGAGACTTTTTTATTCGTAAGACTACTTTCACCAACCTATGCTCTGATACCAAGCTTTGTCACATCCCGAGACCACAACCTAGAAGTTAGGGCACAATCTCGGATTGCAACCGGCGTACTCGACCTCTCGGAGGTCTTATACAAGCCCTTCATATCATTCATCGCATATACATAATGAAAAGTAGTGTGAAATTAAATCTTTTCACAAAACATTATCATAGTCTTTAAAAACTCTTTCATATAAAAGTAATAGGAAATACTAAGTCTCAATCTCATCATCTTAAGACACAAGAGTACTTGGGACACAGCCCATACGAAATAGAAAACATAGTACCATATAGTCTATTACAATACTTCAATATGAAACATAAAAGACAGATATGCCCTCAAGTCAAAAGAGGACATACTTCAACTTCACTTGAACGATCTTCTAAATCCAAGTCTTATTTCCAAATATGCTCCTCACCTACCAAGAACTATATAGATAGATAAAAGCATGGAATTAGTACACCACATGTACAAAGTATGGCTTAATGCAGAAAAATCATGAAAACGGACATTTATTAGAAATATGCATCTTTTCATTTAAATATCATAATATTATCATAAGAACAACATTTATCAACTTAGAAAAACATAAGGAAACATTTAAAACCAATTATCATATTTTAAAACTCACTTTCCAGTATGTTATATTCACTGTACAGTGAATGGCTTCACTGTAACAGTGAAGTACTTTCTTTTCCCTTTTAGCACTTCATAGCATGTAATCTTCTCACTAAAGCCATCCTAAGATTCACTTAAGTCATACAAAGAGAGACCACCCATACACACTCTCTAGATGTGCCAAAATGGTCCTCAAGATTACTCATAATGAGACAAATACACAACTACAATACACCAACATACAAAACATACATAATATGACAATCTCCCCTACCAAGGCTATCAAAAGACTTACTTAAGTACTTATAGAAGAGAACTCCCATACACCCTCTTCAAGGCCACCTAAATAACGCTTAATACTTCCTAAGTTTAGATCATGTCAAACATAACAAGCAACATCCCTAACTATAGTCATTCGCAAGACCTTCATAGATAAGACATGAAGAGATCATCCTTTATGCCCTCTTCACACTTTAACTATGGAATCCTTAAGTCAATTTAGATAAGGTACTCATTCATTTACATATTATATATCATTAAGTCATTAGTTCATTAGTTCATTAAGACACATTCTTCACATAAAGGACATTCAAGTAATGGTCTTGGAGAAGACTTAGGGACTCTTACTAAAATCTTCAAAGCCTATTGTGCAATGCCTAGATAGGGTTCCATACCACCACCTAAACCTCATAGAACTTCAATAACACTAATAGGTATCCCATATGATGACAGTAGGCAATAACCGACGTAGACCATGTTAGAAAAACGTGGAATCCGTAGTTCTATCTTACTCCGATGAGGTTGTTCTACTTGCCAATGGTAGAACATAGACACATCCCATGTAGGCACATGGTTAAGGAAATATTTAGAGATTATTTATAATCTAGTATCATTCTTTCACTAGAACTACTTCCCTTACCATACTCACTCGGTGCTAGCCTTAGTTCTCATAGATTAAGTCACACTAAGGTTCATACAAAAGGGTTTCATATAAAGTTCATAACCCTATTATATTTACACTACCAAAGAAAGTTCCACTAGGGATACCTCCCTATGGTGAAAAGAATATCATCATGACTTTCCTAAGGATTGATATGATGCCGTTCCAGCCAATCAACCTTAATTCCATTATTCATTACATGAAGGATACCATTACGACTTTCGACTTCAAGTTTTATAACCTTACCATTAGGTTCAAGGTTTCACATAAACGACCCTCTTATCATCATTCAAGGTCTCACCTAATATTCATTCATTCAAGACGAAGACTCTTTAGCTTCCTAAGTCAAGATATCACATATTGATATTCATACATGTATCAAGTAAGAGACACAAGTCTATTTAAACAAGACACAACATACTTCACTTTAGCACATATAACATACATTCTTTAGACACTTAGGAGTGACCCTTATAAACATTATGTCAACATATTCATTATCTTAACATCATCAACATAACTATTATAGACTCATATATCCAAATTAGGAACAACCATGCATGAACTCTAAGACTACACACTTAACACATAGTCATAGAATAACATGATCACCTAAATAGCATCAATAGAATAACACATACTTTCACATATAGGTAGATATGATCATACATCACATAATCAACTACACCAATAGTCATATTACTTCAAGTAGTTGCCGACAAGGACATGATCATCAATATACTTAAAATAACGCCGATAAGGCCACATTAATTCACATAACACTGCCACCATAAATGGACCAAAACAATCACAACATAATTGAAGTCTAATTAACATTAATTAAAAAGAAATAGGGCAGCGTACCACTACTTCATCCATAAAACTTCAAGACAATGTCAATTCATCCAATTCAATATCATAAGGCCCTTCCCCATGGCGATGAACATCAATTCAAATCATAAAATAAAATACTCAATGAATCTAAGCCAATTCAATATATATTTATAAATCTAAGGCCAATTAGCTATCAATTGAATAAAACTCTTACATCATTAGAAAGCCCATAAGAAACTACACATTAATTCATAAGCATTAGACCAATATCAAGTAACCCATATGTAACAACCCGAAAATAACTATGCTAAGTAATGCTTAAACGTACCTAGAAATGCATGGATTAGACCGTGTTCACAGAGCTTGTTGCGCGTAGAACCAGACCTCAGAACCTATTCTCTAGCCAAGCCAAAAAACTTGGTGAGTTAGCTGAGCTAGGCAAGGTGAGACCCAACCATGTAGGGCAACCGAATTGGATAGATTCACCTGGATGAGTCTTACCGGACTTAAAAGGGGTAATCTTAGGTTTGGAGTGTCTAGGTGTAAAATGGTCTTTTCCAGGCTAAGGGTAGTATTGTAATTACCCTAAGTATTAATTAATTAATTAATTAATATGATTAAGGGGAAATTCGGGTAGGGGTTGACTGAATTTGACCCTTATGCAAATTTAAGCTTTACCCGGGTTCGAACCTAGGTGGAAGCAACAAAATAAATGAATTAATTGGTATTTAGTGAATTAGTTGAATTAATTAATATTTAATTTTCTGATTTAAGTAAAGGAAAATCAGATTTTAATAATAAAATTAATAAATAATGAGGAGTCCTAGTTTGACTAAGTCTCCACCTAACTCTCCTAATCCTAATCCACTCATTCTCACGTCTGTCTATCTACTCTCACCCTCACTTGCACGATCAGCCTTCAACAAAATAAAAAGAATAGAACAAAAAATAAAGTTCATCAAGAACTTGAAGGTTCAAACTCAAAAAGCAAAATAAGCTTCAAAACGAAAAGCAAAAACCAATTTCTCTACGGATTGTGCTTGTGATCTCGGTGGTGAGACGTTGTCTTAGTGGGGGGATTTTGGCAGCACGTACAGAACACTTTGAACGACTTCAGGTATTGGTTTTCTTCTCTCTTGGTCCCTTTCCCAAGAGACCCCTAAGTTCAGCTTAATTCCAGTCAAAAACTAAGATTGTACCCCGTTGCATGCCCCTATCATTAGATCCTTTGAAAGATTCAAGTATGCGTTGGTATGACTTCTAGTAGAAGATTTTAGGGCTGGTTGTGATTACGTGTTTGAATGGGTATTCGGAATTATGTAGAAATGAAAGAAGTGTTTCCGAAAATGTGTGATATGTGAACTTGTGGGTGCACGTGTGTACTGTGAATTAGCCATGGCTTGAAGCATGAAATTTAGCGTGTTAAATTGTTGTATTTTATGTGTATGAATATGTTAAAAACGTGATGTTCATATAAGTTCAAAGTTGCTAAATTAAGTGATAATTCTTGATTGAATGTAACCTTGAAAATGCACCTAAAGATGTCCCTAAATACTACTCAAAATGTCTTAATCTTTAACGTAAAAGAGGGTGAGGAAATAGACTGCAAAACGGTGATTAAATTCCCGAAAGTAACCATGAAAACTCACCTAAAGATGCACTAGATGCTACACGAAAATTTGTCCTAAATCTAACACTTAAAAGTTGAGAAAATGGACTGCAATGAGGGGGAACAAATTTCCAGCAGCTTACTGTAAAAAAAAAATCACGTTTAAAAATAATTTTTAAATGCATGAGATAAGTGGGGATTGAACCCAAGACCTCACCATATACATGTTATGAAAAAATTAAATAATAAAATGTGGTAAGGGGGTTAGAAATGGGGTAAAGCTCAAGTGAAAAGTTAAGGAAAAAATGAAAGAAAATGAAGTGAGGCGTGTGGGGTTCGAACCCACAACCTCTTGGACGGATGAAGGAGAGAGGAGAAAAATGAAATAAAGAAATAATAAAAATGAAGTATGTGGGATTCGAACCCACAACCTATTGGCCGAATGAGAAGGTAATGAGAAAATGCAATTAAAATAAGGTGAGGCTATGGGGGTTCGATCCCACACCCTCTTAGTCTAAACGAATGAACCAAGTAAAGAAAGAAAAAGAAAAGAATGTGGGCGTGGGGATTCGATCTTGGGTTCCCCAGGCCGAAATGTTTGAGACAAAAATCAAGAAAAATAAGATGAGGTGAGTGGGGATTGAACCCACAACCTCTTGGATAAGTGAGAAAGTTAAGAGAAAAATTAAGAGAAATAAAATGAAGTTGTGGGGGATCGATCCCACAACCTCTTGGCCTTAAAGAAAAAAGAGAGGAGGGAAAAGAAAGAAAAATATATGGGGGTGATGGGGATCGACATAGGGTCCCCCAAATCTGAAAAATACAATTACCAAGTTTAATATAAGATTAAGTGTTGCTGAAGGGATTCGAAATCAGGTTCCCTTGCCCAATTCCTTATTGACACATAAGTCTTATTTGATTAAATAATTAATGAATGCTGCCTATAGGAATCAAATTGAGATCTTGGCATACTTATAAGATGCATAAGTCTTGTACCACATAATCATGGGCAATATAAATCACTTAAATGAACTATGCATGAAGCCTCATGGCTTTTGTGTGTGGACTCATAAGTCCAGCATACTTTTATAAAGTAAGTGAATCTAAGATGTTATGTGATGAATGATGAGACCCCAGAAGGGTTAAGTGAGAGTTTGAAACACACTAAAAGGCCAAGTGCATTGGCATATGATGAAATGAACATTAACGTAAAAAGGGGTGAGTAATTATGAAGGGCAAATGTGCTAAGACTAATGAATGTGGTGACAACATGATAAGAGGCTAATGTGAAACATGAGATCAATCTCAAATGAGCCTACGTAAATGTTACCAAAACGTACTCACCTATGAGAGTGTAAAGTTAATGAAGAGACCAATATCTATGAACACTCTAATGAAAGTATTAAAGTTAATGTATACTTAATACTAATGATGAGATGAGAAATCATTTAATGAGCAACGATGTCCTCATGCTAGAAGCCAGCTTCTTTGATGTATGAGATGAATGTAATGGAAATTTATGCTGAGCACCGATAGGCTAGCTATGAGTGGCGATTCCTTCTTTCGGGAAGGCAGAGGTTCGTGTAATTCTCATGAGATGAGACTGTCCATCCAGAAGGGTATAGGTCTCCTTATATCTCCTAGTCTTTGAACCTATGCAGCCAACATAGGGATATAGCAGGGTTTAATCCCCTATATACGCTAGCATGTTTTTGGTTTCACTTTGGCCGGTGATTCCACCTCTTTTTGGTGTGGGGTAGACACAGGATTTCATGGAGTTCACATTATCTATGTCGTTTAAAGTTAATTTTCCCAAAGAAAGAATGAGGCCAGCCTCATGTAATGCCCACAATGAAATGAATGTAACAACCCGAAAATAACTATGCTAAGTAATGCTTAAACGTACCTAGAATGCATGGATTAGACCGGGTTCACACGGCTTGATGCGCGTAGAACCAAACCTCTGAACCCTTGCAACAGCCAAGCCAACCAACTTGGTGAGTTAGTTGAGCTAGGAAAGGTTGGGTCCAGCCATGTAGGGCACCCGAATATGAAGATTTACCCGGATAAGTCTTAACCGGACTTAAAAAGGGGTAATCTTAAGTTTGGAGGGTCTAGGGGTAAAATGGTCTTTTCCAGGATAAGGGTAGTATTGTAATTACCCTAAATAAATAATTAATTAATTAATTGATATGGTTAAGCGGGAATTTGGGTAGAGGTGGCCGAAATTGACCCTTTAAGCAAAATCTTGCTCCACCCGGGTTCGAGCCTTGGTGGAAGCAATGATTTAATTGATTTAATTGTATTTAGTTAATTAGTTAAATTAATTAATATTTAATATGCTGATTTAAGTAAAGGAAAAATCAGATTTTTAATTAAAAAAATAATAATAATAAAATTAATAAATAATGAGGAGTCCTAGTTTAATTAAGTCTCCACCTAACTATCCTAATCCTAATCCTCTCATTCTCACGTCTCTCATTCTCATTCTCACGTTTTTTATCAGTAAAAGAACTGAAAAACATAGTTCTTCACTCTTGAAGAACTTACACACAAAAACTCAAATGAAAAGATAAGCTAAAAACGAAAATCAACAACATTCTTCTCGACTGATTGTGTTTGGAATTTTGGTGGTGAGACAGTGGTGTCGTTGGAATTGGCAGCATTGAAACAAGTGTTTAATGACATTAAGGTATGAGTTTTTTTCTCTCTTGGTACCTTTCCCAAGAGACCCTTAAGGTTCAGTTTAAATCGTGATTTAAAGACTAAGGTTGTCCCCGTTGCATGCCCCTGTCATTAGCTCCTTTGAACGATTCAAAGCATGCGTTGGTATATCTTCTGGTAGATAATGTTAGGTCTGGTTGTGATTATGTGTTGAATGTGTGGTAAGAAATCATGTAAAGGATGAAAAATATATTCCGGAAAAGTGCATTAGGTGGACTGTTTTGAGCATGTGTGTGCTGAAAATTTGACTATGTTTGGTGCCTGAAATTTGTATGTTAAATGTTGTGTTTTGCGTGTGTAAAAAAGCTAAAAATGAGATGTTCATAAAAGTTTAAGGTGGCTGACTGAATGTCACTTAATATGCTACAAAAAAATCAACTAAAGAATGAGAGAAAAATGGATTGGAAGAGATTGCTGGAAATTTGTAGTCTCGGCAAAAATGACGAATTTAAAAAAAATAAAATTGTGAGGTCATTGGGAATTGAACCCAAGACCTCACCAAATGTAAATTCTATAAAAAATTCATAAAAAGAAAAAGAAAGGAAAAATAAATGTGGAGAATGGGGAGTGAACCCCCAACCTCTTGAATGGATGAGAGAGTTAGGAGAAAAATAAAGGAGAAAAATAAATGTGGAGAGTGGGGATTGAACCCCCAACCTCTTGAATGGATGAGAGAGTTAGGAGAAAAATAAAGGAGAAAAATAAATGTGGAGAGTGGGGAGTGAACCCCCAACCTCTTGAATGGATGATAGAGTTAGGAGAAAAATAAAGGAGAAAAATAATTGTGGAGAGTGGGGATTGAACCCACAACCTCTTGAATAGATGAGAGAGTTAGGAGGAAAATAAAGGAGAAATATAAAATGAGGTGAATGGGGATTGAACCCACAATCTCTTGGACAGGTGAGAAAGCTAAAAGATAAATTAAGAGAAAAAGAATGAGCTTGTGGGGAATTGATCCCACAACCTCCATACCTTGGACGAAAAATAGAAGAGAAAAAGAAAGAAAATATTATGGGGCTGATGCGGATCGAACTAGGGTCCCCCAAATCTTAAAAATGCAATCATCAAATTTAATATAAGATTAAATGTTACCCAAGGGATTCGAAATCGGGTTCCCTTGCCCAATTCCGTATTGACACATAAGTCATATGTGAACAATTATTTAATAAATGCTGCCGCTAAAGATCAAAATCAGTATCTTGGCATACCTACAAGATGCATAAGTATTGTACCACATAATCTTGGTTAAATATGAATCACATAGATACACTATGAATGAAGCCTCATGGCTTGTATGTCCGGACTCATAAGTCTAGCATACATTTAAAAAGTAAGTGAACCTAAGATATTATTTGATGAGATAATTAAAACCCAGATAGGTCAAGTAAGAGTGTGACACACACTAAAGATCCAAGTGCATTGGCATACGATGAAATGAACATTCACGTAAAGTGGTGAGTAATTATGAAGAGTAAATGTGCTAAAGTTAAAGAATGTGGTGTCAACATGATAAGAGGCTAATGTGAAAGATGAGAGCAATCTCAAATGAGCCTAAGTAAATGTTACCAAAACGTACTCACCTATGAGAGTATAAAGTTAATGAAGAGACCAGTCTCTATGAACACTCTAATGAAAGTATTGAAGTTAATGCATACTTAATACTAATGATGAGATGAGAAATCATCTAATGAGCTAGGATATCCTCATGCTAGAAGACAGCTTCCATGATGTATGAGTTGTGTTTAAAGGAACTTTATACTGAGTACCGATAAGCTAGCTATGAGCGGTGATCCCTTCCTTCGGGAAGGGCGGAGGTTCACGTAACTCTCATGAGATGAGACTGTCCAGCATGCCGGGTATGGGTATCCTTATATCTCCTAGTCTTTGAACCTATACTGCCAATATAGGGATCTAGCAGGGTTCAATTCCCTAGATATGCTAGCATGTTTTGGTTCACTTTGGCCGGTGATTCCATCTCTTTTCGGTGTGGGGATTACACACTGAATTTCATGATGCTCACATGATCTATGTCGGTTAAGGTTAAAGTTCCCAAAGAAAGAATGAGGCCAGACTCAACGAATGCACATAATGAAATGAACGATACCAAAGGTGTTAGGATAGGATATTCAAAAGGTGAGCTTGACTCAAGCAATGACACTAGGTTATTCTTGGTAATTTCACAGCAAACCCGATAATAGTCTTAAACTACATCCTAGGTATGACTAGTGATTGCACTAGTATATGAATGAATGAAAATGAAGTACGTATGAATGAATGAAGCAGACTATGTGTTTTCTAAAGAAGGCTCCCTAGTTGAGGTCCCATATGTTAAGCCCTCATTTTGAGATGTCCTAATGTCAAGTCCATGATTCCAAGGTCTAATGGCATATGAAAGAATGATATGAACTACGTGATATGATATGTGCAATACGTTATGTGCTGCTTGCAAAATGATAAGTATGATGATGCATGTTACTCTCATGGCATGACTTTCGTAATCCAAATATGGCAAGTCCACTAACTTGACTTTTCATAAATCATGTTCTTAGGAATGATCTATTCTTACTCATGCATGTCCTTGGTGTGTGTTTGCATATACCCATACTTAATACAAGTGTGTACTAATCCCATACAATATCTACTTTTAGGTGCAGGCACAGGTGGACGTTAGAGCTTACAGTACGGCGTTGCAGACATCCGGACGTGGAACTTTCATCTGGATTTGGTAGGCCCTCATGCTTTCAAAGATGTCTACTGTTATTATCTAGCTTAGATGTTGGCTTTATCTAGTGGAGCATGTCCCACTAGTGTTTCATTTCTCATTTCATTTCAGACTTTGTATTGGTGCCGTTTTGGCAAGGATACATTTAATGCAATTATACCTATATCTTTCATTTGATTATCTTGACTTAGATGGTTGTTGTGAACTCTTATGAGTTTACGTAGATTGTATTATGCGAATTCAATGTTTTCCAATATAAAGTTTATGTAAACAAAAGTTCAAATTTTCCGCTAAAATTAACCTAGGTGAAGTAACGATGACGTATGTAGGCTTGTCTGCGAGCTCTAGGAGGTCAACGATGCCGGTCTCTTCTGGGGACTTGATTCCGGTCGTGACAAAGTTGGTATCAGAGCATTAGGTTAAATTTCAAGGATAATAAGTTCACATCAACCACATCGAGTAGTTTCTAACTTATGGTAGTGAAGTGCACCATTATCAATAATTAGTGTAACAACCCTAATAATGAATAGGATCAAGACTTAGGTTTTTCAAGAATGCATGCGATTAGACCAAGGTTCAAACGTATTGATACGCGTAGAACCAGACCTCAGAACCCTTACTATGACCAGTGTTCCTAGCCAATTAGGCATATTTAGAGTCTTTGAAGTGGTGTTGGAACTGAAACTCTTAAACGTCCGGCAAATTGGTTCATAAGAGGGCTAGAGTGTCCTTTTGATTTAACCTAGTTAAAGAGTCGAAATTTGGTAAACGGTTGTAACTATAGGTGTAAAATATTGTGTGGGATGGTATCATGTTGGAAAAGTAGGGGGACGACTCCCCAAGGACCAAACAAGGACCCTCGAGGAGGACCCTTGAAGCAGCAGGGCATGACGGACCCCATGACGGGGCGTCACAGGCGCGACAGGGCGTCGAGGCCTCCGTTGTGCCAGCCTTAGCGCTTGGACTTTTCCTCCGCCTGCACAAGTCTCTGACCAGCGTGACGGATGTGCAGGACGGAGGGAAGCCAGTACGTCACGGCCACGACGGTCCGTCGTCGTGGAACCGTCGTGCGCTTGGGGAGAAAGCCTCCGCCTGCACAAGTCTCTGACCAACGTGATGGATGTGCAGGACGGAGGGATGTTAGTCAGTCACGCCCACGACGGACCGTCGTCGGGGATCCGTCGTGGAAGGTCTGTGGCAGTTATGGAAAAGTTATTTTTTAGTTAGTTAATTAATTAAGTGTCTTAGGGGTAATTAGGGGTTTAAGAGAGACTAATTAAGTGACTTAAGACCCCACTATAAATACCCAACCCTCATTAGCCTAATCATTCTCTCAAAAACAAAACTCTCTTCCTTCTCTCTACTTTCTCTCTCTATTGGAAGACTCCATTGGAGATCAATTTGGGGAGATCATTGGGGGTTGATTTAGCACGAAATTCACCATCAAAACGTCATCAAACCTTCAGGTATGGGATCTAATTCACCTTTGAGATTCTTTCCTCAAAGGGATCCTTCAAAGCTTTTTCCAAAAAGTTAAGTTTCTTATGGGTTTCATCCAAATCCAAATTTGATCATGTGAATTGAGTTAATTATGTATTCTTTGGGTTAGAATGAGTAGATTACCATGAATTGTAACTTGATTATGGTGAATGGAAGTAGTTTGATCTAGATTGTGGGTGATGACCCCTAACCCTTAACCCTAAATGTTGAATTGATATGGATTAGGTTAAGTTTGATAGAATTGATCTCATAATTAGTTAAATGGTCTTTAATGATTGTTATTGCATTGATTATGGATCTATTATGATGAATTGAAGTTCTTCACACCTATGTTCTTGAATATTGAATCTAAGTTAAGAAGATACACTTGAGATCATGTTACTAAGCTTTGATGTAGTATTGCTTCATAGTATAGTGCTTCTCCTTGATTAGTTCTTGTGATTTATTATTGAATTACATCAATGTGATGATCTAAGATTGGTTGATCTATGGGTTGATGGTAAGGCCCTTTATTGATGGACTAGGGAGGAGTATTGGTAAGTGTTGATGATCCTAGCCTTTACTTCAAATTATGGTTAATTGTCATCAAGTGATAATGTTATGTTGAAGTATGCTTTGATTTATGTGATAAGTTGATATGATACATGAACTTATATGCTTAGGTTGGTTGTGAGGTTGCTAGGTGTAATGTAATATAGGGAAGTTGTACGATGTGCCCTATTATGATGAGATGTACGAGGGTTGACTTCACCTATATGGATTGTTATGAAAGGACTAATTCTCATACAATTCTTATTTGAGCTATAATGATGATATACAAGGGATTGACCCTTCTATCTAATTAAATTGAGAAGATTAATAAAGATTAAAGGCTTCTCTACAAAAAGGGAACTTAGCTTAGCACCGAGTGATCTTTTATGTGAGGGGTGACACCTTCTTGTAAGAAGGAAGGCAGGGTTTATTACGGTCCTCATGGGGTGGATAGCCTCATGACCCGAGTAGGGTGTAGAGTTGATATGTCCGTGGTTCTTTCCCCCAAGCTCCATTAACTATGTTGCCACCATAGGATACTAGCTAGTGGATCCACCTAGATAGCTATGTTCACGTTAGGTTCTACCTTGGCCGGTAGACCACCTTCCATCGGTGTAAGGTTTCATAACACATGATTCCACATTCGATTATGTGGTCTATGTCGGTTAAGGCAAATGTTCCCTAAACTAAAATGAATGAATGAATAAGGTATAGGCTAATCAAAGTAACTTGAGAGGTTGGCTATAGCTTAGGTAGGGGTATGGGACTCTACCTATGCCTTGCACTAGTTTGCCTTGATAGGAACTTTAAGAGGTCAATATTATACATGTAAAGCGATGGTATGATGTAAATGGTTTGTATGTTGAGTAACATGCTTATGAATAATATGTTGTTGTCCTTGCTTGAAGAAGGATGTATCATGACATGAAGAGTATGTTGGTAAGTAAATTGCTAATTGTAGTCTTGGTAGGTTACTTGATTGAGTAGGAGATATGGTAATTTTACTTGATCATTGCACTTGTGACTTATTGAAGGTTATCATTAATATGCTTTGCTTTGCTATGGTTTAATTGCATATGTAGTCTATTATGTTTTCATAAATGTCCCTTTCTAAATATATTTGATTGGTAATTGTATATGAGATTCCATACTTAGTACATGTGGAGTACTAATCCCTTTTCTTTCCCTTTTCCCAAACATTTTAGGTTCGGGTCGTTGAGCTTGATCCAAATTGCTAGGAAGGAAGACTTGGGTATTTTGCCATCCAAGTGGTAGGTCCTCACTCTCTCGAGGACGTGGCTGATATCTCTCTTTAATGATGTGTAGATACTATGATTCTATGTTGACTCCGTTATTCTCTTGAGATGATGTAGTAGACAGCCTATATGCGGCTTCTTTCATTTGATGTAGGGCTATGCCCAAGACTTATTGTAATCGATAGATGGTTTATGAGATGAGACGGTTTTATGACTATTATTTTCTAAATATATAAGTGTATGAAATAAAAGTAGAAGACTAAGAAATCTTCGTATATGAACAAGTCTATGTATACTTGATATATATAATTATGTGTATGTAGAGGTCTATGTAAACATCCGAGTAGTTTTAGATAAAAAGTTTTAAATTCTTTCTGAATTTTTAGTCGATGAGTGCTATGACGAAGCTAAGAGGCTTGTCTTAGTCCTCTGAGAGGACGACGACGCCAGTTACGTCTGGGGGGTAAACCCGGATGTGACAAACTTGGTATCAGAGCATGAGGTTGAATATCCTTGATGTTAACGTCTCTCTCTCAACCACGTTATTTAAGTTTGTATTCATAATTGTGAAGAGCGCCACACTTATGAATAGGAACTTATTTGATGATTAGGAATCATTCTCATTGTTGGAAATCCATATCGTGCCCCTAGAATGTACGTCATATACGCTTTCGCCTGAACCTTGTGTTTTGGTTATAGGAGATGAATACTAGAAGAAATGCGGCTCGAAGACTTGAGGAAGAGATGGCTGCTGCGGGAATTCCTCGTGACGAACCTGCTCCTCCTCTTGAAGAGGTTGCTATTGATGATCAGGTTCCTGCTGATCCTCCACAGATGACAGAAGCTCAGATGAGAGCTATTATTGCTCAAATGGCTCAAGCCATGACTACTCAAGCTCAAGCCGCAACAGTGCAAGCCCAAGCTATGACTGCCCAAGCCAATAGGGATTTGGCACCTAGAGTCCATGAACAGACTATGGCCTCCAGACTTAGGGATTTCACTCGAATGAATCCTCCTGTCTTTTATGGGTCGAAGGTTGATGAAGACCCTCAGGAATTTATTGATGAGGTTCACAAGATTTTGTGTGCTATGGGGCTGTCATCTAGCGAGAATGCCGAGTTGGCCTCATACCAACTCAAGGATGTCGCTCAGATATGGTATGCGCAATGGAAGGACAACAGGCCACTTGGAAGTGGGTTAGTGACGTGGGAGTTATTCAAAGGGGCCTTCATTGATCGGTTCTTCCCTAGAGAGATGAGGGAAACGAAGGTGGTGGAATTCATCAATCTCCGCCAAGGAACGATGAGTGTTCATGAGTATTCTCTGAAATTTACTCAATTGGCCAAATATGCTCTGTCTTTGGTTTCCGATCCTAGAGACGAAATGAGTCGATATGTGACAGGTATATCGGACGATTTACAAGAGGAGTGTCAATCGGCTATGCTACATGATAACATGAACATTGGTCGTCTCATGGTGCATGCAAGAAGGGTTGAGGAGGCTAGAGCAAAAAGGAAGGATAAGGATAAGGACTCAAGGAGGACAAGGTCTTCTGATTGTGAAACTGCTAAAGATAGGTTGGGAATTCAAGACAGGCCTAGATTCAAAAAGAGGTTCTCAAACCACGTTCCATCCAAATTTCCCAAGATTAGGGATTCTAAAGCTCCTAGACCAAAAGTTGCTAAGGGAAAGGATGGGAACTCATCTAGTGAGAAGCCTACATGTTCTAAGTGTGGGAAAGGTCACTATGGAGAATGTTTGATTGGAATGGGTAATTGCTTTGGTTGTGGAAAGATTGGTCACAAGGTGCGAGATTGTCCAAATGCTAAGGGACAAGAGAGGGGTGGTCATCCAAGTGGTTCTAATAGTGCTCCCAAAAAGAACCGTCTTTATGCTCTTCGTACTAGAGATGACCAAGAGGCCTCTCCCGATGTGGTGACTGGTATGTTACAAATCTTTGCCATTGATGTGTATGCATTACTTGATTCGGGTGCTACTTTGTCTTTCGTTACTCCATTGGTAGCTAAGAAGTTTGGTACATTACCCGATGTTTTGCATGAACCTATTTTGGTGTCTA
Source organism: Solanum sitiens (assembly GCA_016801875.1). Classification (NCBI taxonomy): domain Eukaryota; kingdom Viridiplantae; phylum Streptophyta; class Magnoliopsida; order Solanales; family Solanaceae; genus Solanum; species Solanum sitiens. Next base: position 597,180 of record JABWTJ010000379.1, read on the forward strand.
CTCCGGTTGGTGAATCAGTGGTAGCAAAAAGAGTCTATCGAAATTGTCCTATTTCAATACCTCATAGAGTTTCTCATATTGATCTAGTTGAGCTAGACATGATTGATTTTGATTACATATTAGGTATGGACTGGTTGCATGCTAGTTTCGCTTCCATCAATTGTAGGACCAAAATTGTGAGGTTTTGTTTCCCAAATGAACCCGTTATTGAGTGGAAGGGTGGAAATTCTCTTCCTAGAGGTCGTTTCATAACATGCCTAAAGGCGTGTAAAATGATCTCGAAGGGGTGTCTCTACCATATTGTGAGAGTCCAAGAAGTGGATTCCGAAGTTCCTCCTATAGAGTCAGTCCCCGTAGTGAGTGAATTTACAGAGGTCTTTCCTGATGACCTTCCTGGCATTCTTCCCGAACGAGAAATCGATTTCGGTATCGATTTGCTACCGGAAACAAATCCTATTTCTATCCCTCCTTATAGAATGGGTCCGTCCGAGTTAAAGGAATTGAAGGCACAACTTAAAGATTTGCTAGACAAGGGCTTTATAAGGCCTAGCATTTCTCCATGGGGTGCTCCGGTCTTGTTCGTGAAAAAGAAGGATGGGTCCTTGATAATGTGTATTGACTACCGACAACTCAACAAGGTTACTATCAAGAATAAGTATCCTCTTCCTCGGATTGATGACTTATTTGATCAACTCCAAGGAGCGAGTTACTTCTCAAAGATTGATTTGAGGTCAGGGTACCACCAGCTTAGGGTGGGAAATGAAGATATTCCAAAGACAGCTTTTCGGACTCGATATGGGCATTATGAGTTCGTGGTTATGTATTTTGGTCTCACAAATGCTCCGGCGGCGTTTATGGATCTGATGAACAGAGTGTTTCGAAATTTCCTTGATTCATTCGTTATTGTATTTATCGATGATATCTTGGTGTATTCGAAAAATGAGGTTGACCACAGGGATCATCTAAGGGTAGTATTGCAAACCCTTAGAGAACATAAATTGTTCGCCAAGTATAGCAAGTGCGAGTTTTGGCTTAGGTCGGTGGCATTTCTTGGGCACATTATCTCTAGTGATGGAGTTGAGGTAGACCCAAGGAAGACAGATGCGGTAAGAAACTGGCCTAGACCCTTGACCCCAACTGATATTAGGAGTTTCTTGGGTCTAGCGGGTTATTATCGAAGGTTCGTAGAAGGCTTTTCTTCCATTGCATCTCCTTTGACTTCATTCACCCAAAAAGGTAAAAAGTTTGAATGGTCAGAGGCTTGTGAGAAGAGTTTTCAATTATTGAAGGATAGGCTTACTTCCGCTCCGGTGTTAACTTTACCGGAAGGATCTAAAGGGTTCATTGTGTATTGTGATGCATCCCGCGTAGGTTTGGGGTGTGTGCTTATGCAAAATGGGAAGGTGATTGCCTATGCTTCGCGGCAACTTAAGGTGCATGAGAGAAATTATCCTACTCATGACCTTGAGTTAGCGGCCGTGGTGTTTGCTTTAAAAATATGGAGACACTACTTGTATGGTGTTCATGTGGATGTTTTCACTGATCATAAGAGCCTTCAATATGTGTTTACCCAAAAAGATTTGAATCTTCGACAAAGAAGGTGGTTAGAGTTGTTGAAACATTATGATATGAGTGTCCTATATCATCCCGGCAAGGCAAATGTGGTGGCGGATGCTTTAAGTCGTATGACTATGGGTAGTGCGTCTCATATCAAAGAAGACAAGAAAGATCTAGTAAAAGATGTTCACCGTTTGACTAGATTGGGAGTGCGATTGGTGAGTTCGCTAAATGGAGGTGCCACGATTCATCATAGCTCCGAGTCATCATTGGTGGTTGAGGTAAAGTCCAAACAACACCTTGATCAACTATTGATGGAGTTAAAGGAGTCGGTTCTCGGCAAGACAAAAGAGTCATTCTCCTTAGGAGAAGACAGTGTTTTGAGGTATCAAGGGAGGTTGTGTGTTCCTGATGTTGATGGATTGAGGGAGCGGATCCTTGATGAAGCCCATGGATCCCACTATTCCATCCATCCCGGTTCTACAAAGATGTATCATGACCTTCGAGAAATATATTGGTGGGAAGGTTTGAAGAAGGATATAGCGGAATTTGTTGCTAAATGTCCGAATTGTCAACAAGTGAAGGCGGAACATCAAAAGCCGGGTGGCTTACTACAGGAGATCCAAATTCCTACTTGGAAGTGGGAAGACATTAATATGGATTTCGTAGTAGGGTTGCCTCGGACTCAAAAGTCATTTGATTCTATATGGGTGATTGTTGATAGATTGACTAAGTCCGCTCACTTTATCCCCGTCAAATCTACATATTCGGCGGAAGATTATGCGAAGATTTTCATAGATGAGATTGTGTGTCGTCATGGTATTCCGTTATCCATCATTTCGGATAGAGGTGCACAATTCACATCTAGATTTTGGAAGTCGTTTCAAAAAGGTTTGGGTACTAAAGTGAAATTAAGTACCGCCTTCCATCCTCAAACGGATGGTCAAGCGGAATGCACGATTCAGACTCTTGAGGATATGCTTAGAGCTTGCATCATTGATTTTAAAGGGAGTTGGGATAAGCATTTGCCGTTGGTGGAGTTTGCATATAATAATAGTTTCCATTCGTCCATCTCCATGGCTCCCTATGAAGCCTTGTATGGAAGGAGGTGTAGGTCTCCTATAGGATGGTTTGAAGTAGGTGAGTCATCGATATTCGGTCCCGACTTGATTTACAAGACATTGGAGAATGTACATATCATAAGAAATAGGTTGCAAACAGCCTATAGTCGACAAAAGTCCTATGCCGATAATAGAAGAAGGGACTTGGAGTTTGAAGAGGGTGATAGGGTGTATTTAAAAATCTCACCTATGAAGGGTGTGGTAAGATTTGGCAAGAAAGGGAAGTTGAGCCCTCGATATGTAGGCCCTTATGAGATTTTAGAAAGGGTTGGTAAAGTTGCCTATCGTTTAAGATTACCTGATGAGCTATCTTTGGTTCATCCGGTTTTCCATGTCTCCATGTTAAAGAAGTGTGTCGGAAATCCCGGGTCAATTCTTCCTCTTGAAGGCCTCGGAGTCAAGGATAACCTCTCTTATGAGGAGGTTCCGGTTCAAATCCTTGACAGGCAAGTGAAAAAGTTGAGGAACAAAGAGGTAGCTTCCGTAAAAGTGTTATGGAGGAACCACCTAGTAGAGGGTGCAACATGGGAGGCGGAGGCCGACATGAAAACCCGTTATCCTCATCTTTTTGATGCTTAAGTTTAGTATCTCTCTCTAATGATATAAATGCGTTAGATATTGTGAATCTCTGTTGTTTTGTGAAACTTAGCAAAACTCCTAGTTTTGGAGACTTTTAAAAAATGGAGTCACTTTAAGGTGACCTTAGACAAATTGGAAGTTGTCTTGTTTCTTGCATATTTGAGTCAAGTTTTGTGATTTAGGTATGGTTAATCCTTGCTGATATTGTATTGAGCATATTGATAAAATGAACTTTGTACTATTGGAATAGAGTGATAAATGATTGAGCCCATGCCCGTATGAAAAGGAGAAAAACCTCATGAGGAAATGTTGAGATCATGTATGGTAAATTGATGTTTTGAAGTATTTTTATGAAATAATGTAGTTCATGCTACGAAATATTGTGAATTGGTTGAGCTGCTAGTCTTGAGTTTACTCCCTCTTTTAAGAGTGTTTGGTGTCATTCGGGGACGAATGTTCCTAAAGGGGGGATAATGTAACATTTTGAAATATCGAGGTCATGTGATAAGACTTAAATGAACTCCTTAGGATCTAAACCAGTGTTCCTAGCCAATTAGGCATATTTAGAGTCTTTGAAGTGGTGTTGGAACTGAAACTCTTAAACGTTCGGCAAATTGGTTCATAAGAGGGCTAGAGTGTCCTTTTGATTTAACCTAGTTAAAGAGTCGGAATTTGGTAAACGGTTGTAACTATAGGTGTAAAATATTGTGTGGGATGGTATCATGTTGGAAAAGTCGGGGGACAACTCCCCAAGGACCAAACAAGGACACTCGAGGAGGACCCTTGAAGTAGCAGGGCATGACGAACCCCATGACGGGGCGTCATAGGCGCGACGGGGCGTCGAGGCCTCCGTCGTGCCAGCCTTAGCGCTTGGACTTTTCCTCCGCCTGCACAAGTCTCTGACCAGCGTGACGGATGTGCAGGACGGAGGGAAGCCAGTCCGTCACGGCCACGACGGTCCGTCGTCGTGGAACCGTCGTGCGCTTGGGGAGAAAGCCTCCGCCTGCACAAGTCTCTGACCAACGTGACGGATGTGCAGGACGGAGGGATGTCAGTCCGTCACGCCCACGACGGACCATCGTTGGGGATCTGTCGTGGAAGGTCTGTGGCAGTTATGGAAAAGTTATTTTTTAGTTAGTTAATTAATTAAGTGTCTTAGGGGTAATTAGGGGTTTAAGAGAGACTAATTAAGTGACTTAAGACCCCACTATAAATACCCAACCCTCATTAGCCTAATCATTCTCTCAAAAACAAAACTCTCTTCCTTCTCTCTACTTTCTCTCTCTATTGAAAGACTCCATTGGAGATCCACTTGGGGAGATCATTGGGGGTTGATTTAGCACGAAATTCACCATCAAAACGTCATCAAACCTTCAGGTATGGGATCTAATTCACCTTTGAGATTCTTTCCTCAAAGGGTTCCTTCAAAGCTTTTTCCAAAAAGTTAAGTTTCTTATGGGTTTCATCCAAATCCGAATTTGATCATGTGAATTGAGTTAATTATGTATTCTTTGGGTTAGAATGAGTAGATTACCATGAATTGTAACTTGATTATGGTGAATGGAAGTAGTTTGATCTAGATTGTGGGTGATGACCCCTAACCCTTAACCCTAAATGTTGAATTGATATGGATAAGGTTGAGTTTGATAGAATTGATCTCATAATTAGTTAAATGGTCTTTAATGATTGTTATTGCATTGATTATGGATCTATTATGATGAATTGAAGTTCTTCACACCTATGTTCTTGAATATTGAATCTAAGTTAAGAAGATACACTTGAGATCATGTTACTAATCTTTGATGTAGTATTGCTTCATAGTACAGTGCTTCTCCTTGATTAGTTCTTGTGATTTATTATTGAATTACATCGATGTGATGATCTAAGATTGGTTGATCTATGGGTTGATGGTAAGGCCCTTTATTGATGGACTAGGGAGGAGTATTGGTAAGTCTTGATGATCCTAGCCTTTACTTCAAATTATGGTTAATTGTCATCAAGTGATAATGTTATGTTGAAGTATGCTTTGATTGATGTGATAAGTTGATATGGTACATGAACTTATATGCTTAGGTTGGTTGTGAGGTTGCTAGGTGTAATGTAATATAGGGAAGTTGTACGATGTGCCCTATTATGATGAGATGTACGAGGGTTGACTTCACCTATATGGATTGTTATGAAAGGACTAATTCTCATACAATTCTTATTTGAGCTATAATGATGATATACAAGGGATTGACCCTTCTATCTAATTAAATTGAGAAGATTAATAAAGATTAAAGGCTTCTCTACAAAAAGGAAACTTAGCTTAGCACCGAGTGAGCTTGTATGTGAGGGGTGACACTTTCTTGTAAGAAGGAAGGCAGGGTTCATTACGGTCCTCACGGGGTGGATAGCCTCATGACCCGAGTAGGGTGTAGAGTTGATATGTCCGTGGTTCTTTCCCCCAAGCTCCATTAACTATGTTGCCACCATAGGATACTAGCTAGTGGATCCACCTAGATAGCTATGTTCACGTTAGGTTCTACCTTGGCCGGTAGACCACCTTCCATCGGTGTAAGGTTTCATGACACCGGATTCCACAATCGATTATGTGGTCTATGTCGGTTAAGGCAAATGTTCCCTAAACTAAAATGAATGAATGAATAAGGTATAGGCTAATCAAAGTAACTTGAGAGGTTGGCTATAGCTTAGGTAGGGGTATGGGACTCTACCTACGCCTTGCACTAGTTTGCCTTGATAGGAATTTTGAGAGGTCAATATTATACATGTAAAGCGATGGTATGATGTAAATGGTTTGTATGTTGAGTAACATGCTTATGAATAATATGTTGTTGTCCTTGCTTGAAGAAGGATGTATCATGACATGAAGAGTATGTTGGTAAGTAAATTGCTAATCGTAGTCTTGGTAGGTTACTTGATTGAGTAGGAGATATGGTAATTTTACTTGATCATTGCACTTGTGACTTATTGAAGGTTATCATTAATATGATTTGCTTTGCTATGGTTTAATTGCATATGTAGTCTATTATGTTTTCATAAATGTCCCTTTCTAAATATATTTGATTGGTAATTGTATATGAGATTCCATACTTAGTACATGTGGAGTACTAATCCCTTTTCTTTCCCTTTTCCCAAACATTTTAGGTTCGGGTCGTTGAGCTTGATCCAAATTGCTAGGAAGGAAGACTTGGGTATTTTGCCATCCAAGTGGTAGGTCCTCACTCTCTCGAGGACGTGGCCGATATCTCTCTTTTATGATGTGTAGATACTATGATTCTATGTTGACTCCGTTATTCTCTTGAGACGATGTAGTAGACAGCCTATATGCGGCTTCTTTCATTTGATGTAGGGCTATGCCCAAGACTTATTGTAATCGATAGATGGTTTATGAGATGAGACGGTTTTATGACTATTATTTTCTAAATATATAAGTGTATGAAATAAAAGTAGAAGACTAAGAAATCTTCGTATATGAACAAGTCTATGTATACTTGATATATATAATTATGTGTATGTAGAGGTCTATGTAAACCTCCGAGTAGTTTTAGATAAAAAGTTTTAAACTCTTTCTGAACTTTTAGTCGATGAGTGCTATGACAAAGCTAAGAGGCTTGTCTTAGTCCTCCGAGAAGACGCCGCCGCCGGTTACGTCTGGGGGGTAAACCCGGATGTGACAGGGATCTAGCAGGGTTCAATTCCCTATATACGCTAGCATGTTTTGGTTCACTTTGGCTGGTGATTCCACCACTTTTCGGTGTGGGGATTACACACTGGATTTCATGATGCTCACATGATTTATGTCGGTTAAGGTTAAAGTTCCCAAAGAAAGAATGAGGCCAGCCTCAATGAATGGACATAATGAAATGAACGATACCAAAGCTGTTAGGATAGGATAATCAAGAGGTGAGCTAGACTCAAGTAATGACACTAGGTTATTCTTGGTCATTGCACAGCAAACCCGATGAGAGTCTTAAACTACATCCTAGGTATGACTAGTGATTGCACTAGTATATGAATGAATGAAAATGAAGTACGTATGAATGAATGAAGCAGACTATGTGTTTGCTAAAGAAGGGTCCCTAGTTGAGGTCCCATATGTTGATCCCTCATTTTGGGAAGTCCTAATGTCAAGTCCATGATTCCAAGGTCTCATGGCATATGAAATAATGATGTGAACTACGTGATATGATATGTGCAATACGTTATGTGCTGCTTGCAAAATGATAAGTATGATGATGCATGTTACTCTCATGGCATGACTTTCCTAATCCAAATTTGGCAAGTCCACTGACTTTCCTAATCCAAATTTGGCAAGTCCACTGACTTTCCTAATCCAAATTTGGCAAGTCCACTAACTTGACTTTCCATAAATCATGTTGTTAGTAAAGAGCTATTCTTACTCATGCATGTCCTTGGTGTGTGCTTGCATATACCCATACTTAATACAAGTGTGTACTAATCCCATACAATATCTACTTTTAGGTGCAGGCACAGGTGGACGTTAGAGCTTACAGTACGGCGTTGCATCTATCCGGACGTGGAACTTTCATCTGGATTTGGTAAGCCCTCATGCTTTCGAGGATGTCTACTGTTATTATCTAGCTTAGATGTAGGCTTTAGCTAGTGGAGCATGTCCCACTAGTGTTTCATTTCCCATTTCATTTCAGACTTTGTATTGGTGCCGTTTTGGCAAGGATACGTTTAATGCAATTATGACTATATCTTTCATTTGATTATCTTGACTTAGATGGTTGTTGTGAACGCTTATGAGTTTACGTAGATAGTATTATGCAAATATAAAGTTTAAGTAAACAAAAGTTCAAATTTTCCGCTAAAATTAACCTAGGTGAAGTAACGATGACGTATGTAGGCTTGTCTGCGACCTCTGAGAGGTCAACGACGCCGTCTCGTCTGGGGTCTAGATTCCGGTCGTGACAATGAATGATATCAAAGATGTTTGGGTACGATAATCAAGAGGTGAACTAGACTTATATAAAGACACTAGGTCATTCTTAGTCATTGCACAGTGAACCCAATGATAGTCTTAAACTATATCCTAGGTATAGCTGGTGTTACACTAGCCTATGAATGAAATAAAATGAAGTACGTATGAATGAATGAATCAGACTCTGTGTTTGCTAAAGAAGGCTCCCTAGTTGAGGTCCCATATGTTGAGCCATCATTTTGGGAAGTCCTAATGTTAAGACCATGATTCCAAGGCCTCATGACATATGAACGAATGAAATGAAATATGATATGTGCTATATGCAATATGTTATGTGCTATATGCAATATGTTATGTGTTGTGTGCAATATGATACGTATGATGATGCATGTTACTCTCATGTCATGACTTTCCTAATACGATTTTGGCAAGTCCACTGACTTGACTTTCCATAACTCATATCGTTAGGAGAGAGCTATTCTAAATCATGCATGTCCGTGGTGTGTGCTTGCATATACCCATAGTTAGTACAAGTGTGTACTAATTCCATACATTTATGTACTTTTAGGTGTAGGTGCAGCTGGATGTTAGAGCTTACGAGTCGACGCAGAAGTTATCCGAACGTGGAGCTTTCATCCGGATTTGGTAGGCCCTCATGCTTTCGAGGATGCTTACTGGTTTATTCTACCGTAAACGTAGGCATGAGCTAGTGGAGTATGTTCCACTAGAGTTTCTTTCGTATTTACTTTCAGACGTTGTATTGGTGCCATTTTGGCAACTCTATATTTATGACTATACTTTCATTTGATTATCTTGATTTAGATGGTTATAGTGAACTCTTATGAGTTTACGTAGATAGTATTATGCGAGATCAATGTTTTCCAATATAAAGTTTAAGTAAACAAAAGTTCAAATTTTCCAGTAAAATTACCCTAGATGAAGTAACGACGACGTATGTAGGCTTGTCTGCGACCTCTGAGAGGTCAACGACACTGGTCTCGTCTGGGGTCTAGATTCCGGTCGTGACACCATAAATTAGTCAAAAACTAGGGTTCATCAGTTACATGGGTTCATAGGTTAATTGAGTTAAAATCATATTAAACAACAATTAAATCACTAAACAATGATTAAAAACCATTAATGCAAGAACCCATGGTAGATCATGAAATAGGTCAATTCATCTTTTGAAAACTTTAGAAAACATCTTGAAAGCTGGGCTCCTTGATGAAACGAGTTTCAAGGATCAAAAGTCATACCTCAATGAATATAATCCTTCAATTTGATGAAGAATCTCCACTCAAATCACAAATCCAAGATCTTCCTTGAGTTTTAGCTTTAACGGAGTCTTAGGAACCGCCAATACTCTTATTTTGAAGTGGGGTGAAATTACAAGTTCACCCCTCACTTGGTAGTGAACTGCACACAGCAACCAGACCCATCGACGGTTCCCCATCGACGGTCCATCCCTTGACCAACGGAAAGTCCTACTGGTCCGTGGTTTGGGACTGAGACTTTTCTAAGTCCTCCCCTCCCACGGGACTAAGTGTCAACCCACAGAGCACCACCTACGGGCCGTCCCTTGACGAACGAACCGTCCTTTAGTTCGTGGTATGGGACTAAGGCTTGTACTTGGTCCTTCCTACCCTAGGATATGTCCCAATCAACGGAGAACCACCCACGGGGAGTCTAATGACCCACGGGCCATTGATTACCTTCCGTGGTTTGGGATGTCTTGGGCAGCCTAGGCACCAACTTTGCGTTCTTCCTCAAGGACCCTTGGATGGTCCTTGGGAATATTTTCTCAGAAGTTTCCAACCCAAACATGACCGTATACGATTTTAGGACCTCACACATGAATTTCACCCAAAACAAACACATAAAACTCAACGAAACATGCTTAGAAAACACAAGGTCATTTAGAGGCATATCTTTCTAACGTCATGGGCGTTCTTCAGCGTTTGACCTCCAAACTTCTCAAAACTTGACACACTACCTATATACATCATATTAACTTATTTAAGGACCGTAAAACCTCATGAATCACAAATAAACACATAGAACCACATATGAGGCACTTAGGTGACTTAGTCGTCGAACGTCTTGGTCGTCCCTTGACGTTTGACTTCCAATGCAACTAATACTTTAGACACTGCCTCAATACCATATGATAGACCTACTTAGGACCTTAGAACATCATTATAACCATGTTAGGCTCTATTTCACCTATGTCATTTTCGAGATCTTACAAAAATACACATTACAGTGAACTTCAAACTATTACTGTAAACCCAAATTTTGACATAACAGTGACTAGTTAGAATATTACAGTGAATTACTAAGACCATTACAGTGAAATAAAAAGACTCCAACAATGGTGAACTTCCAACGTATTGCCCATGAGGAAGTGAACTCATTTCCGTATGAGTTTCCCTACCTAAGGATATTCCTAAGACTCTCCAAGGTAAGAAATGAAGGAAATGTCTAAACACTTTCTTCAATGCACACCAAAAGCGATCCTCAAGACTACCACTTTCGGCTTACTCACCTCGAGAGTACAATTCACCACTCAAATCACAAGACATTATAAGAACACTCAACAAAACACCAAAGACTTCCCTTTCGAAATGCCTACTTAGTTCAATGATTAGATGGCGTCCCATATCACCACCTACCCTAAGTAGTACACTCTTTTAGAAGGATTGTCACCAAGTCTTCCCTTTCGGAAGGTCCTACTTAGTGCAATGGATAGGTAGCGTCCCATACCACCACCTACCCTAAGTAGCATGTTCTTTTAGAAGACTTAGTTTATTCAATTCACATAAGTAGCACATGCTTTTAGAAGACTTATTACTTTCATTACTTTGTGGGGGGTTATCTTAAACTACAAAGACCATGAGAGCTAGACATGGAATCCCGATATTAACCCCTATCGGATGAGGGATCCTTAATTGCCTAGAGTATGGTCATAGTTCTTAGCTTTTGCATGGCTTTCCCAATAGCTACACCTATGTAGGCACATAGTTAAGGGATAATGATATTGCTACTAAGTAACTCATTCTCTACTAACAAGGAGTACTCATCTCAAGAGGTACATTGGATACAACATCTCAACTCACGAACTGTAACCACCCCTTCTTCATATCCTCTCGGTGCTAGGCATAACTCCCCACGGAATGTCAACATTATAAACTATAGGTTAAGGATAACTAGTGAAAACCACATCTCAACTCACGAAGGGTATTCATCCTCCGACCTATCTTAGAAAGCTCTTAGGATGTAGTGAGGTTGCTACTAGACACTTTATCTCAACTCACAAAGAGTGTCCACCCCAAGACTCCCATTTTGACTAAACTTAGCATCATTTATTCAATTAAGTGTGTGTGTGTACATGTGAGCACAACTTCCATATAAGCATCTTTTCATTTATATCAACTTCTATACATGCTTTAGACCTTCATTCAACAACTTCACACACTTTACAAGTTTTATATAATCATATACTTCATTTAGGCATAATCTAGGTCAAACATACAATTAAAGCTTCACAAAACACAATACAAGACCCATTTTCAATATCTCTTCATTTCACATATTAGACCTTCAAAACAATATTTACAATACATACTAAGTAACATCAAGTAAACACCGCCACAAAAAAGGTGGACCATACCGCTTAAGAGCAATCTATAATAAGAATTACACAATATAAGAAACTCACCATTTAACAAAACCATCATCACCTATAATCATTTTCTCAATATTTCATCATAATAAGTCCCTTAGGGCAGAAGATAAACCAACATAACAACACAACAAAACCAAAGTTCATCCTCTACACAAACATGCTCATTAAACCCATTTCTTAAGCCAATAGTTTAAAATATACATAAACATGAGTTCATAAGGTTTTTCACATTAAAATCGTCAATTAATGCTAGAATAAACACATTTGAATCATTAAAACATCTTTACAAGAAGCTCCATGCTTAGAATCAAAGATAGAAGAAAGTAGAATTTGAAAACCTTTTTTGAAATCTTTTGGAATTGACTCCTTGAATGGAAGTGTGTTCAAGGATGGATACCATACCTCAAATTCAAGAAAACCCAATGATTTTGGTGAAGAAACACGTCCTAACCAGCCTTCCTAGCTCTCCTTGACTTCAAGTTCCAATGGTGACTTTGAGAGAGTTTATCCTTAAAGAGAGAGTTTGAATCTTGAAGTGAGGGGTCTTGTCTAGGTCTAGGACTTAAAACTAATCTAATATAACTTAAAAACCCTAAAATTATCATCCTAGGGTCATAAAATACTTGGGGTGAATTTACAAAACACCCCAAGCTCTCACAGTGAAACGTTCCAGCTTTTGGCAGGACCATTAACAGTTCCCTACTGACGGGCCGTTTGTCAACCGATGCCCTATTGATAGGGTGTCGTTGGTTGGGACTAAAACTCGCCAACCTACAGGCTTTTATGTCCAATTGACGGATAGGGACCGACAGACTATTTTTCAACTGATGGTCCATTGGTTGGGTCTCGTTAGTTGAGACTTAGCTTTATTTAGAGCCTGGCAATCATGCCTTGCAGGTCCAATCGACGCCCATAGTCGACGGACCATTGGTGGACCAACGGACAGCCCTTTGGGTCGTCGTTTGGTCACTGCTTTGGCAGTTTGGTCACAGTTTTGTGCCCTTCTCTAGGGCCCTCCTTGCGGGTTCTAGGTGGGGTCGTGCCCAAACGTTAAACACCTAAACATGGTCGTCTAGGTATTAGGAAGATCTCATACAAGTTTCAAGTTAAACGAACACGTAAAACTCACCAAAACACCTCAAGACACACAAGTACTTTTCTAGGGCACACCTTTCGAACGTCATGGATGTTCTTGGTCGTTCGACCTCCAAACTTTACCGATCTTCTCACACTGCTTAAGGACACTAAATTTACTCATTTTAACTTTAAAATAACTCAAGAAACAACCACGAAGCTCTAGTTCACCTTAGTTCATTTTAGGGATTTACAGAAACTCCATTGAAGATCCATCTTCAAGCGGAATCTTCACATTGAGCTCTTATGGAGGTTTTTGGAGAAACTTTAGGAGGGAAAGGGTTTTGATTTATATGCTAGTGTTTAAATGAGAGTTTAATGACTTATATACTCTTAAAATACTCATAAAAACCCAAAACAACTGTCCTCCTATTTTATAAGTCTTGGGGTGAATTTCCTCAAACCCCCAAGTCTTAAAACAAAAGCTGCCAGTTTTCAGCACCATCGACGCTCAGCATCGATGGTCCGTGGGTGAGACCACGCCCCATCGATGGGGTCTCGTTGGTTGCTCCTGCCACTCCTCAACCTTCAGGCCACATGGATCAATCGACGCCACCCATCGACGGGACATCGCCTGGTCGACTGGCCATCATTTGGGTTCGTCGATTGCCACTGCCTGGCAGTGTTGAGCTCCAAGTTGGGGTCCTCCTTCTAGGTACCCTTGTGGGTCCTACATGGTGTTTTACCCGGATGTTTCCAACCAAAATATGTTGATATACAAGTTTAGGTCCTACCACATCACTTTCATTCAAAATGAACATGTGAAACTCAACAAAACATGTATAGAGACGCACGGTCATTTCAAAGCAAACCTTTTGAATGTCATGAACGTTCTTGGATGTTTGACCTCCAGACTTCACGAAACATGACACACTGCCTATATACACTATAAAAACTCGTTTAAGGACTTCATAACCTCATGAATCACATAGAAATATATAAAAAACATATGAGGCACATAGGTGACTTAGTCGTCGAACGTCTTGGTCGTCCCTTGACGTTTGACTTCCAATGCACTTAAACTATTATACAATGTCTCAATACCACATTATAAACCAATTGAGGACCTTAGACCATCATGAAAACCACGTTAGTCTATAACTTTACCTATGTGATTTTCGGGATCTTACATTCTCCCCCACTTGGACAACATTCGTCCTCGAATGACACTTGCCACTCTCCGAACACTTTCAAGAATAAAGATTCAATTAGAAGATCATAACCATACCATATAGCACATAATCAAGAAGAAAATATCAATTCAACATAGTCAACAGATTCACAACACAACAACAAACTATAAGAAACTTATATAACTTATCATGCTATAAAACTCACATGCTTCATTCCAAAAAGCAATAACTCATTTTATATTCATTATTATGATCATATAAATTAGTTGTAGCTACATTACAAAAATTTTCGAACAAAGAACAAATTAGTCAATTTTTGAAAAATGTTACAGTTAGCAGGAAGTTACAGTGAACATGCTTCACAATCTAACAATGCAACACTTAAGAAATTATTTATAGATGCTCAACAACCCAATCTCATATATCAATTTAGACATGCTCACTATTCATATTGATGGAAAAAATAGCAACCTACACTAGATGCACATGAATCATGAGGAAGATACCATGCATGAAAACTTATTTTCTCATTCAACAAAACTTCAGTCAAAACATGCTTGTCATAAGGTGAATGTTTTGAAATCATTTTTTAACAAAATACACCTTCAAAAATCAAGTTACTAAGAATTCTTGGTTCTAGTCTTGAATAACCACATAAAGAAAGGTTAAGGGTACCTCACTCCCAACAACCATACTCCTCACCATACTCCCCCACTTAGGAGAAACCCATTCTAAGGTCAACATAACATCTACTACAAGGAACTTCCTCAAGGAACCTTAAACCTTACTAATACTTTCTCACCCAAAATCACCACATAAAGAAAGGTTAAGGGTACCTCACTGCCAACAACCTCACCATACTCCCCCACTTAGGAGAAACCCATTCTAAGGTCAATGTAACATCTACTACAAGGAACTTCCTCAAGGCACCATAAACCTTACTAATACTTTCTCACCCAAAATATAGATCATGAGAACTAGATACTCTCAAGGTTCAACCATATAACCACTACATCCCCCTTACTAGGAGAAACTCACCTTTACTCTTCCTAATCTCTTCAATTTCCTTTCTAGGGTTGGGTCTTAAACAACTTAAAACCATCTAAACAACCACTCCTTCACATTTCTAACTCTATAACTAACCATTTCTTTCCAACTACACTACCTTTAAAAAGGTAACTAAAGCAACCTAAGGTCATCAACACCATCCTTCACACTTCATCTAACAAGTCACATCTCATCTTTTCTCTCCCTCAACCCAAACTTCATAAAGTCACACTCAAATGACCAAACACATAAGGGAGAAAAGTGAAAGACACCATAGACAAAGCTCTTAGGCACGATTAGATGAATGAATAAGTGAAACTTATCTTAGCACCCAATAGTGTAAACATTCCGGAAATGTCGTGACTTAGAGTAGAGATTAATCTATTAAATAATGTTTGAAATTATTTTTCCAGACCTATATTAATGTAATAAGTTCATTTGGAAATGGTTAGAGTCAAAACGACAAAGAAAGACCTTGACGTCCGGAAACTAGCTAAATTGAACTAGTTGACGTCCCTATATTTGGTGAAGGTTTTGAGGTGTCAAATGAAATTCAAAACTTGTAAAGAGACCCTGGATAGGTAGTATGTAGTACAAGGGTCCAAACATCCTAAAATGACACCCCAAGGACCACCCGAAGAATCCTTGGGGAGGACCCCAACTTGGGTAGGTAGGCTGACAAACCAGCCCGCGCGAACAAGATTGGGACTTAGGGTGCGCGACGCGGGTTTGACACGCAGGTCACTGCCTCAAGAATGAAGAGTCAGCCTCGCGACGCAAGGCTGTCACGCACCTCAATGCCTCAACTCAAAATTTAATAAAAATGATGGGATTTGGCCCCACGACGCGCAGCTACTTCCCAGAATCATTAA
Source organism: Solanum sitiens (assembly GCA_016801875.1). NCBI lineage: Eukaryota > Viridiplantae > Streptophyta > Magnoliopsida > Solanales > Solanaceae > Solanum > Solanum sitiens. The sequence continues at coordinate 613,256 of JABWTJ010000379.1, forward strand.
AGTCGTATTTTTGGTAATTTAATTTCATAAAAAGACCAATTTAAGTGGATGATCTTTTAGATAATTCATAGGACGATGATATATGGATATTAGGTCTTTTTTAGACCACTTTTACACGTGCAAATCAAATTCAAATGAAAATGCTCTCATCTTTCAAGAAACACACTCTTTTCCAAAATCCATTGAAGAACAAGAACAACTTAAGGAAGAAGGCAATGACTTCAAGCTTTTCATCCAATTTTCGTGGATTATTCATCTATAAGGTATAAGTTTTCACTCTTGTGATTGCTTTTCCCAAGAGGTCCTTTCAAAGATAAGTTTTCAAGAACTTCAAATACTAGGGTTTTACTCTACAAAACGGATTTTCTTTTAACTCCAGATTTATGATTTTCAATGAAAATTAATTGTTTTAAATTGTTGTTAAGCACGAATTGGTGGAGTATTTGCCCTTTAGTATTAGATTTTCGTGTGAAGCATGTTGTTATCTAGATAGATGGTTTCGTGTGGTTGTTTCTACTACTAGATGACATGCAAACGTAGGGATTGGAACTAAGACTAGAATGAACTCTTAAATGACCCTTCCCTTATCCAACATTATGCATTGATATTGTATATGATTTGAAGAGTTGTTCTTGATTATGCTATTGAGTATTTCACTATATTATGGTTATGAATGTTGTAAGTTGAACGTAAGTTCTTGAATAAAGAACTTTAAAGGAAGAGGTAAGTCATCTGAAGATGTGATTACTCTACAATGTTTATGCTAGCCTATAAATCATGATGCTATGTTATGGAAGTATATATGATGATTCCATGTGTATATGTTGGGCTATGAACATGTTATTTGTGAGATCATGATAAGAAAATGAAAAATGCAAGTTACGATATTCTCTTGTGTGCTTTAAACAACATGACTATATAATGTTAATCTCATATACGAAGGGTTATGATGAAAGGAAATTCTCATCTAAACCTATTGAGCTCATAATCATGTTTATAAAAGGAGTTAATCTCCTATGACCTATGATAGGTTTATGATAAAATCAACTTAAAGGTTATTCAAGAAAGGGACTTAAGATAAGCACCGATGAACTAGATATCAGAGGTGTCCCTTCCCTAGTTGGAAGGTAGTTCACAATGACTATCATGAGATTGAGATTGCCATGTAATGTTGAACTATGGGTCTCTAATACATATCCTAGTTCTTGAACTGTGCTGCCACCATAGGATACTAGGTAGTGGATCGACCTTGAAAGTTATGTCATGTTTGGTTCTACTTTGGCTGGTAGACAACCTTCTTTCGGTGTGGGGTTTTATGACACCGGATTCCATGTTTAGCTCACATGGTCTATTTCAGTTAAGGCGAATGTTCCCTCATGTAAAACGAAAGACAAGTAAATGAATGTTGTCTAGGGTGACTTTAGGAGTCTACTTAGTATACGTAGAGTTATGTGACTCTACCTAGACATTGCACAAGTTGACTCTAAGGCAAGTCCTGGGAGATTGTTCTTATGTAATATGATAACATGAAAGATATATGTTTATGATATATGATGTTGCTCTTATGTGATGTTGGTTATTATGATGAATATGTTATTGGGTTATATTGTTATATGAAATGATGACTACTGATGTTATAAGTTATATGAAGAAAATATCTACTCATGGTCTCCTATCTTATCTACTTGGTTGTGTGTGGGGTTATGGGGCATCACATGACCATCTCACTTGTAGGTTGGGGATAGGATCATTGGTAAATGTTTTGTATGTTATATTTATATGATATATTGAACGTGAAATGTTAACATGACTGTATGATAATATGTCTTTGATTTTTATCATGCTTTAAGTTGATGGAATCCTTAACTTGTACATCTTATATTGTATGTGCATTGAAGACTTTCATATGAATTATCATGTTTTCTAAAGAGATGATAAATCATCCTTTTTCATGCATGTCCTTAAATGTTATGTGCATATACCCATACTTAGTACATGTGGCGTACTAACTCCATTACTCTATATTACTACAACTGTAGGTTCCGGCCATTGAAGTTTAAGGAAGTCGAGTTGAAGAAGCTTGGAACTCTTTCTCCATGTCTTGGTAGGTCCTCATGTTGGGGGATGCTATCTTTCATATTCCAGCTTATGAAGACTTAGTAGTGTTAAGAATATTCCACTTCCATTTATGTTTCTTTGGATTCTTTTGTATTAAGGTCTATATGGCATATTGACTATATATTGAATAAGTCCAGACTTGCACTCGTTAGATGGTTTTAATATATGTCAGATAGATTTTTAGAATATCGTATGTCTTTTTGAATATTAAGTGTGAAGTCTACGTATACTTCAAGTAGAATGTAAAAGTTTTAAATTTTTTGCAATTTTTTACTAATCACATGTTATGACGAACGATAAGGGATTGTCTGAGTCATCTTAGAGGCCGCCGCCGCCGCTCGCATCTTGGGTGTACTCTCCGGGTGTGACAAACATGGTATCAGAACATGAGGTTAAATATCCTTAGGATCAGTGTCTCACTAAACCAATTTATATAGTGTCTTATTCATGGTTGTGAATAAGACACAACTATGGATGAGAGGCTATGTGATTACTAGGAAACTTCTCTTTTCCTTGATACTCCTATGTCGTGCCTTTAGAGTTTTTACACTATGTGTCTTTTAGCATCTAATCCCTTTCTTGTGGTTATGAGCGATGAACACAAGAAGGACAACTGCGAGAAGGGTAGGAGAAGTGATTGAGAATGCGGTAGCTACTCCCCAAGGAAATCAAGTTCCTCCTCAAGTGCAAGATGCTGCAACTGATCAAGTTTCGATGAATCCTCCGGCTATGACGGATGGTGAGGTGAGGCCAACCCTGTTCCAAATGGCCCAAGCCATCACCACCCAAGCTCAGGATATTATGGCACAGGCTAACAAAGAGGTTGCACCTCGAGAGAACCAACATGCTAGTACTATGGCTAGCCGTCTTAGAGATTTTACGAGGATGAATCCTCCATGTTCTTTGGATAGAAAGTTGATGAAGACCCCTAAGATTTCCTTGATTAGGTATACAAGATTTTGTTTTCTATGGGGGTGAGTACTACTGAGAAGTCTGAACCTGTTGCCTATCAACTCAAGGACGTGGCTCAGAGGTGGTACAATCAGCGGAAGAATAGTAGGGCTTTAGGAGGTGGTCCCGTGACTTGGGGGATCTTCAAAAAGGCCTTTGTTGACAGATTCTTTCCAAGGAAACAAAAGGAAGCTAAGGTAGAGGATTTCATCAACCTTCGGTAAGGAGGTATGATCCTCGACGAATACTCCTTAAAATTCATTAAGCTTTTGAAATATGCTTCTTCTTTGGTCTCCAATGCTAGGGATGAAATGAGATGTTATGTAATGGGTGTGTCTGAAGATCTTGAAGAAGAATGTCGTGCATCCATGATTCATGACAATATAGATCTTTCTAGGTTTATAGATCATGCTCAACAGGTTGAGGAAAGTCTTCTAAGGAAGAGGAATAGGGAAGCTAAGAGAGCGCAATCTTTTGAAAGCAGTTCTTCTAAAAGTAGGCTTGATGTTCAAGACAAGCCTAAGTTCAAGAAGATATTTTCAAATCAAGTTCCTTCAAATTTCTCCATGAATTGCAGTGATAAAGGTTCTAATCCTAAACCTCAAAAGGAGAGAAATGTTGATCCACCAAGAGATTTACCAACTTGTGGTAAGTGTGGTAAGAAACATGTGGGTGAATGCCTTGTTGGAACTAATAGTTGTTATGGTTGTGGCAATGGTGTCCATGTGATGAAAGATTGTCCTAATGTAAGAAGTCAAGGTAAGGGGAATATTAAAGCTCAATTAAGCATCACTAGTTCTGAAGCTCCAAAAAGGAATTGTTTCTATGCACTCAAGGCTAAGGGTGAACAAGAAAGCTCTCCCGACATTGTGACGGATATGTTACAAGTTTTCTGTGTTAATGTTTATGCTTTGCTTAACAAAGGTGCTACTCTTTCTTTTGTTACACCTTTGGTAGTTAGGATGTTTGATGTACTTCCCAATGTTTTGATTGAATCCTTTTCGGTTTGTACCCCAATGGGTGACTCTGAAGTTGCAAAAAGAGTCTATAGGAAATGTCCTGTAATGCTGCCCAATAGAGTTACTCTTGTTGATTTGTTAGAACTGAACATGTTTGATTTTGATATCATCTTGGGTATTGATTGGCTCCATGATTGTTTTGCATCCATAGATTATAGAACAAGGGTAGTGAAGTTTCAATTCCCTAGTGAACCAATTTTAGAGTGGAAAGGGGAAATTCTATGCCAAGGGGTCATATCATTTCTTGTTTGAAGGCTTGTAATATGATAGCCAAGGGTTATCTATACAATGTGGTGAGGATTAAGGACGTAGAATGTGAAACTCCTTCTATTGAGTCAGTCCCTGTAGTGGGAATTCCTAGAGGTTTTTCCTAATGACCTCCCAGGAGTTCCTCCTGAATGGGAAATTGACTTTGGCATTGATTTATTACCGGATACGAATCCCATTTCAATTTCTCCATATAGGATGTCTCCGACTGAATTGAAAGAGTTGAAGCTCCAACTCAAATATGTACTATACAAGGGTTTCATTCAACCTAGTATTTCTCCATGGGGTGCTCCAATCTTGTTTGTTATGAAGAAAGATGGGTCCCTTAGGATGTGAATTGATTATCGCCAACTCAATAATGTCACCATAAAGAGCAAGTATCCTCTCCCAAGGATTGTTGATCTATTTGATCAATTCCATGGTGCTAGTTACTTTTACAAGATTGACTTATGGTCGGGATATCACAACCTTAGGGTGAGAGGTGAAGATATTCCCAAAACAACTTTCCAAACTAGATATGGTTACTAGGAATTCCTAGTTATGTCTTTTGGGTTAAAAAATGCCCCGGCGGTGTTCATGGACCTAATGAATAGAGTTTCCAAGATTATCTTGACTCTTTTATGATTGTGTTCATTGATGATATTATGATATACTACAAGAACAAAGATGAGCATGAGAGTCACTTGAGATTAGCCTTGTAATTCCTCAAAGAACACGAAATTTATGCCAAATTTAGTAAGTGCAAATTTTGGTTAAGGTCGGTTCCTTTTCTTGGCCATATTATCTCTGGTGATGCTATAGAGGTTGATCCAAAGAAGACGGATGTGGTCAGCAATTGGCCTAGACCTTTGACTCCCACAGACATAAGGAGTTTCTTGCGTCTAGCCAGCTATTATAGAAGGTTTGTTGATGGATATTCGTTCATTGCTTCTCCTTTGATAGCCTTGACCCAAAACAAGGTGAAGTTTGAGTGTTCGGAAGCTTGTGAGAAAGGTTTTCAAGAGTTGAAGGATAAGCTTACCTCCGCTCGGTGTTGACCTTATCGGAGGGAAATAAAGGCTTTGTAGTGTATTACAATGCTTCCCGAGTGGGCTTGGGATGTGTCCTCATGACACATGGTATGGTGATAACTTATTCTTCTAGGCAACTCAAAGTTCATTAGAAGAATTACCCAACTCATGATCTTGAGTTAGCTGCTGTAGTTTTTGTCTTGATAATATGGAGGCATTATTTGTATGGTGTGCATGTTGATGTGTTTACTGACCATAAAAGTCTTCAATATGTGTTTACACAAAAGGAGTTAAACCTCCGACAGAGAAGATGGTTAGAATTGTTGAAGGATTATGACATGAATATCCTCTACCACCATGGCAAGGCCAATGTGGTTGCGAATGCTTTTAGTCGTATGACTAAAGGTAGTGTGTCTCATGTGGAAGAAGAGAAAAAGGAATATGTGAAAGATGTTCATAGGTTGGATCGATTAGGTGTGCGTGCAGAAGATTTTCCAAATGGTGGTTTGATGGTCCATCATAACTCTGACTCATCATTAGTGGTTGATGTGAAATCTAAGCAGCATCTTGATCCACTATTGATGGAATTGAAGGAATCGGTACTTGGTAAGCTCAATGAGTCATTCTCCCAAGGGTTAGATGGTGTTCTTAGGTACCAAGGGATATTATGTGTACCAGATATTGAGGAATTGAGAAATCGAATTCTAGAAGAAGCCCGTGGTTTTTGCTATTCTATACATTCGGGTGCCACCAAGATGTATCATGACCTTAGAGAGGTCTATTGGTGGGATGGTTTGAAGAGGAACATAGCAGAATTTGTTGCTAAATATCCAAACTGCCAACAAGTTAAAGGTGAGCATCTTAAACTGGGAGGTTTAACCCAAATCATGGATGTTCCTACATGGAAGTGGGAAGCCATCAATATGGATTTTGTTGTTGGGTTGCCTCAAACCAGGAAGAAAAATGATTCTATATGGGTTATTGTGGATAGGTTGAACAAATCTGCCCACTTTGTTCCTGTTAAGTCTACTTACACGGTTGAAGATTATGCAAGGATCTACATTAATAAGATTATGAGTCTTCATGGGATTCCTTTGTCCATCGTTTCAGATAGAGGTGCCCAATTCACTTCTCATTTTTGGAAATCTTTTCAAAAGGGTTTAGGTACTCAAGTGAAACTTAGTACCTCTTTTCATCCTCAGACAGATGGTCAAGCGGAACGTACCATTCAAACACTTGAAGATATGTTAAGAGCATGTGTCATTGATTTCAAGGGAAGTTGGGATGATCACTTACCTTTGATTGAGTTCTCTTACAACAATAGCTATCATTCAAGCATCTCCATGGAATATTTTGAAGCTCTTTATGGTAGAGGATGTAGATCTATGGTTGGATGGTTTGAGGTTGGTGAGTCCTCACTCCTTGGTGCAGAGATTACTTATGAGGCTATAGAGGAGGTTCGAATCATAAGAGATAGATTGAAGACAATCTATAGTCGGCAAAAGTCTTATGCCGATAATAGCAAAAGAGATCTTGAGTTTGAAACAGGTGATCATGTATACTTGAAGATTTCACCTACGAAAGGGGTGATGAGATTTTGTATAAAGGGGAATTTAAGTCCCCAGTATGTTGGTCCTTATGAGGTTTTACAACGAATTGGAAAGGTAACCTGTGAGTTGAAACTACCTAGTGAACTAGCTTTGGTTAATCCGGTGTTTCATGTTTTTATGCTCAAGAACTGCATAAGCAACCCGGTGTCTATTCTGCCTATTGAAGGTTTAGGGGTGAATGATAATCTCTCCTGTGAAGAGGTTCCGGTTCAGATCCTAGATATGAACATGTTATTTGTAACATCATGATAAAAAAATGAAAAATGCAAGTTACGATATTCTCTTGTGTGCTTTACACAAGATGAGTATATTATGTTAATCTCACATACAAATGGTTATGATGAAAGGAAATTCTCATCTAAAACTAAGGAGCTCATGATCATGTTTATACAAGGAGTTAATATCCTATGACCTATGATAAGTTTAAGATAAAAGACAACTTAAAGGTTATTCAAGAAAGGGACATAAGCTAAGCACCGATGAACTAGATATGAGAGGTGTCCCTTCCATAGTAGGAAGTTAGGTAACAATAACTCTCATGAGATTTAGGCTGCCATGTAATGTGGAACTATGGGTCTCTAGTACATCTCCTAGTTCTTCAACTATGCTTCAACCATAGGATACAAGCTAGTTGATCCACCTAGAAAGCTATGTCATGTTTGGTTCTACTTTGGCCGGTAGACAACCTTCTTTCTATGTAGGGTTTTATGACACCGGATTCTATATTTAGCTCACATGGTCTATGTTGGTTAAGTCGAATGTTCCCTCATGTAAAATAAAAGACAAGTAAATGAACGTTGACTAGGGTGACTTGAGGAGTCTACTAAGTATAGGTAGAGGTATGTGACACTACCTAGACATTGCACAAGTTGACTCTAAGGGAAGTCCGAGGAGATTGTTCTTATATAATATGATAACATGAAAGATATATGTTTGTAATACATGATGTTTCTCTGATGTGATGTTGGTCATTATGATGAATATGTTATTGGGTTATATTGTTATATGAAGTGATGACTACTTATGTTATAAGTTATATGAAGCAAATCTCTACTCATGGTCTCCTATCTTATCTACTTGGTTGTGTGGGGTTATGGGGCTTCACATCACCATTGCACTTGTAGGTTAGGGATGGGATCATTGGTAAGTGTTTTGTATATTATGTTTATATGATCTATTGAACGTGAAATGTTAACATGACTCTATGATAATATGTCTTTGGTTTTGATCATGTTTAAGTGGATGGAATCCTTAACTTGTGCATGTTATATGGTATGTGCATTGAAGACTTTCATATGACTTATCATGTTTTCTAAAGAGATGATAAATGATCCTTTTTCATGCATATCCTTAATTATTTTGTGCATATACCTATACTTAGTACATGTGGCGTACTAACCCCATTACTCTATATTACTACAACTTTAGGTTCCGACCATTGAAGTTTAAGGAGGACGATTTGAAGAAGCTTGGAAAACATTCTCCAAGTCTTGGTAGGTCCTCATGTTTCGGGATGCTATCTTTCATATTCCATTTTATGAAGACTTAGTAGTTTCTAGAATATTCTACTTCCATTTATGTTTCTTTGTATTCTTTTGTATTAAGGCCCATATGGCATATTGACTATATATTGGCTAAGTCCAGATTTGCACTCGTTGGATGGTTTTAATATATGTGAGACAAAATTTTAGAATATTGTATGTCTTTATCAATGTTAAGTATGAAGTATAAGTATCCTTCAAGTAGAATGTAAAAGTTTTACATTTTCCGCAAATTTTACTGATCACATGTTATGATGAATGTTAAGGCCTTGTCTGAGTCCTGTGAGAGGACGCCGCCTCCTATCGCATCTGGTGTTTACTCTCCTGGTGTGACAAATAGCCTCCTATTTATAATGTGGCGCGCTTCATATTACTCGATGTGGTTCATGAGACTACTAATACACTCCCTAACCTTATGCTCTGATACCAAGTTTGTAACGACACTCAAGTACAGCCTAGAAGTTAGAGCATCCTTGAGTCATCACACGGCAAATGAGACTTCAAGAAGTATAACTTGAGCCACTCATACCATTCATTGCATAATAAACATTCTAAAAAAAGTAAGAATTTAAAACTCTCTTCACACACAAAGAACTCTTTTAATAATCAATACGCAAGCGAAAAACTTTCATTTAAAACATTAAACCTTTACAACATCCCATTGAACCATCTAAACTTTGGAGTTTACAACACTTGGGAGTACGCCCATACAAGACATAATGTAAAGACTAAGACATAAAGGAACATGTGGATATTGTCTTCGAATCGATGAGGGATCACCAATACTTCATCTTCAACCCTTAGAAACCTATCCATCCTTCATGGAACATCAAGACATCCAATTCCCAACACTTCAGTCAAAAAGGGAAAAGTAGTGGTTAGCACATTAGATGCACTAAGTATGGAAGCCATGCAAAAACCATGAAATAGGGACATTTAGTAAATAGCATGCTTTTAGTGAATTTTGATTAACATCATACCATAAGCATAAGAACAACATTTAAAAACTTAGAAACACATAAAGAATCATTAAGAAATTAGTCACATTTTTTTTAGAACACTTCCCAGTGAACTACTTCACTGTACAGTGAACTACTTCACTGTACAGTGAACACCTTCACTGTTACAGTGAAGTTCCTAAATGTCACCTTAGACACTAGTTAACATATAATTCCCTCACTAAAATCTATCCTAAGACTCACTTAAGTAAGACAAAGAGAGACGGCCAATAAACCCTCACTAGGAACACCTAAATGATCCTTAAGACCACCTATAATGAGGTATACACATTTACAATACATCAAGCACATGAACATGAGATCCTCCTACCATAGGTGATTCTAAGGTTCACGTGAGTGAGTTGTGAAGTAACCTCCCATAAAATCCCTTTCACACACACTCAAGGGATCCTATAGACTACCTAAGATAGAATCATTCTCACTAAATACAATAGAACTCATAGAATATGACATTCTCCTTTCAAAGGTTATCAAAAGACCTACTCAAGTAACTCAAGAAGAGAATGTCCATAATTGACCTCTTCAAGATTACCTAAGTAATCCTTAAGACTTACCTAAGTTTTGATCATGTCTACATAATCAACCAATTTTCCTAAATAGAGTAATTCTTAAGTCATATCTAAGAAAGAAATGAAGTGACCATTCCTATACCCCATTCATACCTTAACTATACAACCCTTAACTACTCTAGATAAGTACTTATTCATTTAACATGATTTCTTAACTCAAGTCATCACATTCCTTAGTTCATTTAAGAGACATTCATCACATAAGGACATTCAAGTAATGGTCTTGAAGAAGACCTAGGGACTCTCACTAACATCTTCAAAGCCTATTGTGCAATGTATATATAGTGTCCCATACCACCACCTAATATTCATAGAACTTCTATAATGCTAATTGTATCCCACTTGATGAGAATAGGCAATAACCGACATAGACCATGGTAGCAATGCATGGAATCCGGAGTTCTATCCTACTCCGATGAGGTTGTTCTACTTGCCAATGGTAGAACTTAGACACATATCATGTAGGCACATGGTTAAGGAATATGAAGGGCTTACTTTTTATTTTAGCCTCATCCTTTAACTAGAACTAATTCCCTTGCCATACTCACTCGGTGCTAGCCTTTTTTCTCATAGAGTAATTCACATTAAGGTTCATACAAAGGGGTTCCATATAAAGCTCATAACCCAATTACATTTACCCTACCAAAGAGGTCCCCTAGGGATGACTTACAATGGCGACAAAAAACTCATCATGGATATCCTAGGTTTAATATGATGTTGTTCCATCCAACCAACCTTAAGTCCATCATTCATTTACTTGAAGGATACAATTACGGTTTTCTACTTCAACATTCATAACCTTACCATTATGTTCAAGGTTTCACATAAAGGACCCTCTTAGAATCATTCAAGGTCTCACACATCATTCATACATTCAAGACTAAGAGGCTTTAGCATCCTTAGTCAATACATAACATATTAATATTCATATATGCATCAAGTAAGGGACACATCTCTAACAAGACAAGACACAACATACTACACTTTAACACATATTATATGTCATTCTAGAAGCACATACGAACAACCCTTATCATCTTTTAGTCATCCTATGCACTACTATATCATCATCAATATAACCATCATAAGCTCATATAATCAAGTAGGAACAATCATGCATCAACTCTAAGACTACACACATGAATACATAGGCATAGTCTACAATGATAACCTAACAACTTTAATAGAAGAAACCACATACTTTCACATTACTTCACAAGTAGATAGATATGATCATACTTCACATAATCAGCTACACAAATGATCATAATACTTCATGTAGTGCCGACAAGGCCATGATCATTATAATACATAAAGTAACACCGACAAGGCCACATCAATTCACATAACACCACCACCATAAGTGGACCATACCAATCAACATTATAATAAAAAACTTTACATAATATTAAGAGAGTTAGGGCAGCCTACCACCCATTCAATTTAACAACTTCAATCCAAAGCTAAATCATCCACGATACCAAAAGGCCCTTACCATGTCCTTGAAATTGAATTCAACTCAATAAGCATAATACTCAATGAATCTAGATTAATTCAACATAAATTTATCAATCTAATACAACCTATACGTCAATTGAATACAATTCTTACATCATTCAATAGCCCATATAAAACTACACTAGAATCCATAAGCATTAAGTTAATATCAATTCAATAAGCTTAAGATTCAATATATCTAAGAATATACAATACTCAATTTATCAAATTGAAACAGCCTATAAACCATACGATCATATTCTATACATAAATCAAAAGCACATAAAAATCTACGCATGAATTCATTAATATGAAAGCATGATCAAATAGACCATATTTTAGTGCAAATTGAGAGATTTGAGAAGGTCAAGGGTTCATGGATAATTTCATTGGAAAACTCTTCATGCAAGAACCCAAGACTTAGAGTAGAAATTGGACTTTCATCTTTTTGAAATCTTTGAAAATCATCTTTTAAATTGGCTCTAAGGTGATATCAAGACTTAGATGAAGAACTCACATACCTTATTAGAATAACCCAATCATAATTGAATAAGAAACTATATTGAAGATCCATCTTCATATTCACCTTGAGCTGTTATGGAGGTTTTTGGAGAAACTTTAGGAGGGAAAGGGTTTTGATTTAGATGCTAGGGTTTAAATGAGATTTTAATGACTTATATACTCTTACAATACCCATAAAAAACCAAAACAACCATCCTCCTATTTTATAAGACTTGGGGTGAATTTCCCAAAAACCCCAAGTCTTAACAGAAAAGCTACCAGTTTTCAGCACCATCGACGCCCAGCATCGATGGTCCATGGCTTAGACCACACCCCGTCGATGGGGTATCGTTGGTTGATCCTGCAAGCCCTCAACCTGCAGAACATGTGGCTCCATCGACGCCATCCATCAATGGGACGTCGCCTGGTCGACTGGCCTTCGTTTGGGTCAGTCGATTGACATTGCCTGGCAGTGTTGATCTCCAAGTTGGGGTCCTCCTTCTAGGGCCCTTTGTGGGTCCTATGTGGAGTCGTACCCAGACGTTTCCAACCCAAATATGTTCGTATAGGAGTTTAGGACCTACCACATCAATTTCATTCAAAACAAACACATAAAACTCGATAAAACATGCATAGACACGCATGGTTGTTTCAAGGTAAATCTCTCGAACATCATGGACGTTCTTGGACGTTTGACCTCCAAACTTCACGAAACTTGACACACTGCCTATATATACTACAATAAATCATTTAAGTACTTCATAAACTCATGAATCACACATAAACACATAAAACACATATGAGGCATATAGGTGACTTAGTCGTCGAACTTCTTGTTCGTCCTTTGATGTTTGACTTCCAATGCACCTAAACTCTTAGACACTGCCTCAATATCACATTATCGACCAATTTAGGACCTTAGACCATGATGACAACCACGTTAGGCTCTAGATTGACCTAAGTCATTTTCAAAATCTTACATAACACTACTGAAAAAATAACATTATAGGAAGACTAATGAGCGATGCAACCACATTCTTTCATTCGAGTGACAAAATACACGAGTTATTAGCATGAAATATCAAATAATTTAGTCCCTCAGTAAAGACACACATCTGAATTTCTATTGAACATATAAGAACGAGAATTCAAAGTGTAAAATAAAAATACCTTTATGAACTTTGAACAGTAGCCTACGCGCCCGAATTTTGATCACCGACCGAAGATCAGCGGGAAACAAGATAGTTTGGGAAGAGAGTTTGGGGAATTTGGGGGATTCTAATTTGGGATTAATATGGAAAATAAGAGTATGATGGTGTGTGAGAATGGAAATAAATAAAGGAATAAAAACGGTTTTGGAAGGAATTTCAAAAGAATTTGAAAGTGGGAATGAATAAAAATGGGTCAGTGGCATTTTTGCCTACGAAACCCTATCGACGGTCCGTTGACTGAAATCGCCGTTTTGCATATAGACTTGGAAAATTTAAGAGACATACCTGGGATATACGGACACCATCGATGGTCCGTCGATGGGGTCCGTAGATTGATGCACCAGACTATTTTGCTGTAGATTTCTGTTTTGGTCCTTGCACATGCAACACCCATTAGGCCATTCTTTTTTTTTTGTTTTTCTCAACACTTTTGAGACACAAACCCTACACTAATATCTATGGAACACTAGCACACAAGGAAGAATGAATAAGATTAAAAACAAAACGACACACGAAAGTACAACTATTCCTACAAAGAAAAAGAAGCATATCGTTGGCTAGAGGATACACCTTGGGTTGCCTCCCAAGAAGCGCTTGATTTAACGTCGCTTCACGACGGAGGCTCCTTGATTACTCAAGCTTCATAATGGTGATAGTTCTCAACCACTTCATGGACACTCTCCGCATGCCCCAGGTATATTCTAATACTTTGCCCATTGACTGTGAACTTTGTGCCCTTCTTATTCTCCAGTCAACCGCCCTATGTGAGAATAGTTTAGTTATGAGGAATGGTCTTGTCCACTTGGACTTGAGTTTACCAGAAAACAAGCGTATCCTAGATTTGAATAGAAGCACCAAATCACAACCCGCAAATTCTCTCTTTTCAATCCATTGGTGGTGATACTTTTTCATCTTCTCTTTGTAGATTGCTTAACTTTCATAGGCTTTAAGGCGAACACGAAAGAAATTGAGAGAGAAGAAACAAGGAATAACAAAACTAACCTATTTTTTAAATTTTATGAATATTTAGAAATGACAATAATGCATTGTAATATCTTTCACGTGAGTGAGGTTTGAGGAAATATGACGTATACAAATTTTATTTGTACCTCGTAAACACTCAACATCTCAACTTCCGGTACACATTGGAGAACAATCCCATCGGCACAACTCCGGTATATGTAAGTCCCATCCCAAAAAAAATTCACATCATAAATGAACTTCTTCCTCTGATGGAAAGACAGTCCGATGGAACTATATCACTAGCCAAATAATTTGCAAAATATGCGAACCATGGAATCAAATCTTGAGAAGAAGCCAACACATGTTCATCAGGGAATCATCATCAATTTCAACCTTATCTCCCACTTCACACATAGCTTCATCCTCTAACCTTGACAAATGATCGTCAACATGACTCTCAGTCCCCTTTCTATATTTTACCTCGATGTCAAACTCTTGCAGTAATAGAACCCATCTAATCAACCTTCGCTTCGCATCCTATTTTTCCTTCAAGTACCTCAATGTGAAGAGGTCTATATGCACAATGACCCTCGTTCCAAGCAAATAGGAGTGAAAATTTTCAAAAGTAAACACCACCGTAAGAATCTGTTGTTCGGTTACTGTGCAATTCTTTTGAGCTTCATTCAGTGCCTTACTTTCATAGTAAATGGGGAGAAGGATTTTATCCCTTCTCTTCTCAATACTACACCAAGAGCAACCCCACTAGAATTACACATCACCTCAAATGGTTTACTCCAATCTGGGGAAATAATAATGGACGCAGACACCAACTTCTCCTTCAACTCCACAAACGCTTTTAGAAAAGAGTCATCTAAATAGAACATACATTTTTTCTTAAGCAGTTTGCATAAAGGATGTGTAATTTTTGAAAAATCCTTGATAAACCTCTGGTAAAAATCCTGTCAAGACCCAGATTCTTGCATCCGGATCGCAACCGGCGTCGTTGACCTCTCAGAGGTCGCAGACAAGCCTCATCTTGCATTCATCTAGTTAAATTTGCGGAAAATTTAAAACTTTTTAAATGTATGAAGTTTACTTAGACTTGATATATTCATTACCTATTAAACATTATATACTAAGCTCAACATCAATAGAAAAACCATCTATTATAAAGAATCAATTTGAACTGAAGATGAATATATCATAAATAGTTTGCCAAACACGGCCTTATTACAAAGCTTCGAAATGAAAGTACGAAAGAAATGCTAGGGACAACATCCATTAGCTATGTCTAAAACTAAGGCTAGACTAAATCTGTACCATCCTCGAAATCAGGAGGACCTACCAAATCTTTTGGAGAAACGCTAAAGTCCAAACCGCTGCAAATGTCATCAATCAGTCCTCTGACCTGCATCTATAAAAATAGTAAATAGTAGGGGGTTAGTACACCACTTGTACTAAGTATGGGTGTATGCACACATACACATAAAGCTATGCATGATCAATGAAAGCTCTTCCTAAGCAACATGCAATTTATGGAAAGTCTAGTCATTAGACTTTCCTAATTCGTTAGTTGTGAATTGTGGTATGAATATGATGTATTTTAATGCAGTCAAAGCACACAACTCATTTTCTATATGATTACAAGACATTAGTATCATCAACATAATTTTAGAACAACTCGGACGAAGATTTAAATTTTTGATCCTCCAAACCCGAGAGCTCCTCTTTGTACACTTAGATTATTTTTCAGTCTTTTTCTTCTTCTTGTGTAGTTCAATAACTCCTTTGGTTCTATGTTTTACTAACAAGTGCAATGATTCATTGTAGTCCTATACCCACAATGAATCAAGTAAGTAAATCAAGAGATTAAGGAAATGACATAACTACAATTTGGGGCATGATTCTATTTATAAGTCAATACTTATTGACTATACTCATTCTTTAGTTGATTGCATAATGTGCATAGATCTTGGGGAATATCATTAAAGCTTATGATCTTGCTTACTTTGGGCATGAATTCTTTACAAACCAATCTTTAGTGACTATTCCTATTATTGTATTATTGGCCTAATGTAAGAAGTCATTATAAGCCAATCTTATTTGGCTAATATCTTTTGCCAATTATATAAAATCATTATAAGCCAATTTATTTGGCTTTATCTTTTCATAACAGGAGGATTCATTATTAGTTATTCCCTTTACTTATTGTAAACTTTATTGGACACGATTTGACTATTCTTACAACAAGTTATTCATTACATCAAGAATTCATTACATTTCATAAGCCATTCCATATTGATTATGCCATTGATTTCATTACTTTCATGTTTTCTATATTATACATTTCATATACACGAGACCTTGGAATCGTTGATATAGCATTAAGACATCTCAAGTGAGTGCCCAACATATGGGACCTCAACCCGACGGCCTTCTTTATCAAACACAGAGTCTGCTTCATTCGTTCATTCATAGTTCACATTATTTAATTTATTCATTCGTAGGCTTATGTAAACACTAGCTATACCTAGGATGAAGTTTAAGACTCTCATCGGGATCATCAAGTGCAATGACCAAGAATGACCTAATGTCATTACTTGAATCTGATTTCACCTCCTGATTGTCTTGCACAAACACCTTCGGTATTGTTCATTTCATTATCTTTCATACTTTGAGGAACTCCAACCTTAACCGACATAGATAATGTGAGCATCATGAAATCCGGTGTCTTCCCCACACCGAAAAGAGGTGGAGTCATAGGCCAAGGTGAAACCAAAACATGCTAGCGTATATAGGGAATTGAACCCTGCTAGATCCCTATATTGGCAGTATAGGTTCAAAGACTAGGAGATATAAGGAGACCCATACCCGGCATGCCGAACAGTCTCATCTCATGAGAGTTACGTGAACCTCCGCCCTTCTCGAAGGAAGGCATCACCACTCATAGCTAGCCTATCGGTTCTCAGTATAAAGTTCCATTACATTCAACTCATACATCATGGAATCTGGCTTCTAGCATGAGGAAATCATAGCTCATTAGATGATTTCTCATCTCATCATTAGTATTAAGTGTGAACTGTCCTTACACTTACATATAGAGTATGATTGATACTTATTTACTCTTTTGATGACTTGTCATCCTTACTTTACATTGATGAGATATGAATTGTCCTTACATATCATCCTTACTTTACATTGATGAAAGTGAATTGTCCTTACATATCATCCTTACTTTACATTGATGAATGTGAATTGTCTTTTTCTTGTTTTAACCAAAATCAGGTAATTGCTTTGTGATTTCGGTTTTGCCCCTTTAAATTAATTAATTAAGTTGATAAATTAATTAATTAAGTAGCCTAGGGTAATTAATAAAGTACCCTTAAGTCGTTAGGATTTTAACTAACTCTTTGGACCATCTAGGTTAGGTACTAGGTTGTCTCTTTCTTGTCTTAACCGAAATTTGAAAATTCCCTTTTTAGTTTTGGTTTTAGCCCTTTTAAATTAATTAATTAATTTGCTAAATTAATTAATTATGTAACCTAGGGGAATTACTAAAGTACCCCTAAGTTGTTAGGACCATAACTAACCTTTTAGGCCATCCTAGGTTGTCTTTTTAACTAGTACTAGGTTAGTGTCAACCCGGTTTTGGTCCTAGGTTGTCGGGTGCACTAATTAGTTTATTTTGTTTGGTCCTAGGTTAGTTAGCTATTTAGGGCAGTAGGTTAGAGTCTAGAATTATTTAAGAAGTTAGGACCCACATGGAGGGGTCCCTTGTGCACGTTCCCCCCCCCCAACTACCGTAACCGAATTCGGTTAGGGTGGTGCCCTCCTTGGCCACTTCTTCACATGTCTTCAACATGTGCTTGCACATGGGTTGGTTGTACTTTCCTAACTAACTATTATTTATGGTTCCTTTGGGAATGTTTACTTATTGTCCCAAGGATCCTCACCATGTCCTTGGGCACTGCTTAATTTACATGATCATTTTAAATGGTCATGTGTTATGGTATCTAGGCTTGACACTTGGATGACTCATACCCAATTTGTGAGTTAAAGGAAAAAGCATTTTAGCCTAGGGTCTTTATTCAGGTAAATTTCTTGGACAAGCTCATTAATGTGGAAAATTGGCTAAAACCCTTTAAGCTAATATTTTCTAATATGCCCAATATTTTGCTTATTTGGGTATTATACAGAAATTGGCTAATACCCCTTAGACAATTTTTCTATACCATGCCCAATATTTCTCAATATTGGGCATTAGGTTACTTATTAAATCAATGTGATTATATATGAAGGATATTGTTATTTTAATTACTTGTGCATACATAGAAATTGGCTAACACCCTCTACGCCAACATTTTTTACTATGCCCATAATTTTCTAATATGCCCAATATTTCTAAATATTGGGCATTGGGATGCCTATTTACCCCTAATACGCATTCTTAAGAACCTATTGGGCTTTTCATTAAACGTATAATTTTCCGGAATGTTAAAAATCCGCTTGTCAAAGAAAACTTCTCACACCTTTTTACAGAAATGGGTGGAGGAAGCCTCTCTATAACTTCGACTTTAGCTCGATCAACCTCTATCCCCTATCCATTCCTTTATTTCCGCACTCTTGTCTTTATTCATTTTAGAAGTTTTCTCGAATTCAACAGCTCGTGACAGTGCACCTTTGGACCATGTTGACTGACGTGTTTCTTATTTCTTTGTCAATCATCAAAACTGCATGAATCCCAATAAAGCCTATGTCCAAAATACGAAAACCCAAACATTAAACACTAAACCATAGATTTTAATCCTCAAATTCAAAACAACTAACCCTTAAACCTAACAAAAACCTGAACCCTAACCGTAACCGTAACTCTAACCCTAACCTTAACCCTAATCCTAACCTTAAACAATTAACCCAAAACCCCAAGCCCAAAATACAAAAACCCCAACATTCATCACTTAACCATAGATTTTAGACCCAAAATCCTAAACCCCATAGCCTAATTCCTAAAAAAAATCTAAACCCTAACCCTAACCATATCCCTAACACAAGCCAAACCGTTACCATATCCTTCACCCTAACCCTAACCCTAAACCTTATACTTAAAGCCCAAAATACCAAAACCCTAACATTAAACACTAAACCATGGATATTACACCTCAAATCCTTAACCCTAAACCCTAAAAGCAAAAAAAAAAACACAACCTAAAACCTAACCCTAACCCTAACATTAACCCTAACCCTAACCCTAACCCTAACCCTACCATAAACCTTAAACCCGAAGCCCACAATACAAAAACCCAAACATTAAACACTAAATCATTGATATTAAACCTCAAATCCTAAACCCTAAACCCAAAAACCTAAAAAACAAAACAAACCCCAACCCTTACCCTAACGTTAACCCTAACCCTAACCCTTAACCATAAACCCGAAATTCAAAGCCCAAAATACCAAAACCCAAACATTGAATACTAAACTATAGGTTTCAAACCTGTAATGCTAAACCATGAACAATAAAACCTAAAAATTACCTACACCCACTTTAAGCCCTCAACCCTCAACCCTAAGTCCAAAATACAAAAACCCAAACATTAAACACTAAACCATACGTTTTAAACCTCAAACCCTAAAACCTAAAAAAGCCTAAACCCTAACCCTAACCCTAACCCGAACCTTAAACCTAACCCTAAACCATTAATCGTAATCCCCAAGCCCAAAGTACCAAAACCCAAACATTAAACACTGAACCATAGATTTTAAACAAAAAATCCTAAACCCCAAAACCTAAAATCTAAAGAAAACCTAAACCCTAACCTAACCCTATCCCTAACACAAACCCTAACCCTAACCCTATCCTTAACACAAACCCTAAACCCTAAACCCTAAACCCAAAGCCCAAAATACAAAAACCCTAACATTAAACACTAAACCATCCATATTCTCAAATCCTTAATCCCAAATCGTACAACCTAAAAAACAACCTAAACCCTAACCCTAACCATAACATTAACCTTTACCCAAACCCTACCATAAACCCTAAACCCCAAACCCAAAATACCAAAACTCAAACATTAAACACTAAATCATTGATATTCAACCTCAAATTCTAAACCCTAAACCAAAAGACATAAAAAAAACTAACCCTAACCTTACCCTAACCCTAACATTAAACCATAAACTCGAACCCCTAAGCCTAAAATACAAAACCCCAAACATTAAACACTAAACGAAAGATTTTGAACCTCAACTAAACCCCGAACCATAAAACCTAAAAAAAACCACACCATAACCCTAATCCTAACCCTAACCCTAACCCTAAACCCTAAACCCCAAACCCAAAGCAAAAAAAAAATCCAAAAAAAAACCCTATGTCTAAAATACGAAAACCCAAACATTAAACATTAAATCATTGATTTTAAACCTCAAATCCAAAACCACAAACCCTTAAACGTAAGAAAAACCTAAACCCTAACCCTAACCCTAACCCAAACCCTAACCTAACCTTAAACTTACCCTAACCATAACCCAAACCATAACCCTAACCTTAACCCTAACCCAAACCCAAACCCAAACCCTAACCATAACCCTGAACCATTAACCCGAAACCCAAGCCCAAAATACACAAACTCAAACATTAAACACTAAACCATAGATTTTAAACCAAAAATAGTAAACCTCAAAACCTAAAACCTAAATAAAACCTAATCCCTAACCCTAACCCTCTCCTTAAAGAAACCCTAAATCCTATACCCTAAAGCCAAAGCCCAAAATACCAAAACCCTAGCATTAAACACTAAATCATAGATATTACAACTCAAATCCTTAACTCCAAACCCTAAAACCTAACCCAAACCCTAACATTTACCCTTACACAAACCCTACCATAAACTTAAAACGCTAACCCATAACGCAAAAACACAAACATTAAACACTAAACCATTGATATTAAACGTCAAATCCTAAATCCTAAACCCAAAAAGTCTAAAAAAAACAAAACCCTAACCCTAACCCTAAACCACAAACTCGAAGTTTATTTTTAGAATACAAACACAATGTAAGGGTATTGACTAACCTTAGTAGGAAGGTCAAATTATCCATCATAGGTTATAGGTACAATATAGCCCCTCTCTTTGTACATATTTTTTGTGAAATGATAAGGCCTAAGGTGTTTCTCAGGCCCTAACCCACAACAAGGGTCGTTCCATTAAAAAATGGTAAACAAAAAGCCCAAAATACCAAAACCTAAACATTTAAAATTAAATATTTTAAACCTCAAATGCTAAACCCTGAACCATAAAACCTAAAAAAAACCTACATCCTAACACTAATCATAACCCTAACCCTAACCCTAAACCCTTAACCCTGAACCCTGAACCCCAAATCAAAAAAAAGTCCAAAAAAAGCCTATGTCCAAAATACGAAAACCCAAACAATAAACACTAAACCATAGATTTTAAACCTCAAATCCAAAACCATTAATCCTAAAACCTAAGAAAAACCTAACCCCTAACCCTAACCCTAATCCTAACCCTAACCTTAACACTAAACCATTAACTTGAAACCCAAAGCCCAAATTACTAAAACCCAAACATTAATCACTATACCACGAATTTTAAACACAAAATCCTAAACCCCAAAACCTAAAACCTAAAAAATCCCTAAACCCTAACCCTAACCCTATCCTAACATGAACCCTAACCCAAACCCTATCCTTAACCCTAAACCTAAACCTATACCCTAAACCCAAAGCCCAAAATATCAAAACCTTAAAATTAAACACTAAACCATAGATATAACAACTCAAATCCTTAACCCCAAACCCTAAAACCTAAAAAACAACCTAACCCCTAACCTTAACCCTAATATTAACCCTAACCCTAACCCTACTATAAACCCTAAACCCCAAGCCCAAAATACCAAAACCCAGACATTAAACACTAAACCGTTTATATTAAACCTCAAATCCTAAACCCTAAACCCAAAAACATAAAAAAGTAACCTAACCTTAAACCTAACCCTAACCTTAAATACTAAACCATAGATTTCAAACCTCAAATGCTAAACCTTGAACAATAAAACCTAAAAAAATACCAACACCCTAACCTTGATCCTATACCTAACCCTAACCCTAAACTATAAACCCTAAATCCTAAGTCCGAAAAAAAAACCTATGTCCAAAATATGAAAACCCAAACATGAAACACTAAACCATAGATTTTAATCCTAAAATCCAAAACCACTAACCCTAAAACCTAAGGAAAACCAAAACCTTAACCCTAACCCTAACCCTAACCCTAACCTTAACCCTAACCCTAACCTTAACCCTAACGCTAACCCTAAAAATTAACTCGAAACTCAAATTTCAAAATACCTAAACCCAAACATTCATCATTAAACCATAGATTTTAAACCCCGAACCCTAAAACCTAAAAAAACAACCTAAACACAACCCAACCCTATCCCTAACACGAAGCCTAACCCAAACACTATTCTTAACCCCAACCCTAACCCTAAACACTAAATCCAAAGCCCAAAATACAAAAACCCTAAACCTAACCCTTACAATAACCCAACCATAAATCCTAAACCCCATGCACAAAATACCAAAACCAAGACATTAAACACTAAATCATTGATATTAAATCTCAAATCCTAAACCCTAAACTTAAAAACCTAAAAAATCAAAACCCTAACTCTAACCCTAACCCTACACCATAAACCTGAAACCCTAAGCCCAAATTACCAAAACCCAAACATTAAATACTAAACCATATATTTCAAACTCAAATGCTAAATCCTGAACCATAAACCCTAATAAATACCTACACCCTAACCCTAATCCTAACCCTAACCCTAACCCTACACCCTAAACCCTAAATCCTAAGACAAAAAAAAACCTAAGTCCAAAATACAAAACCCAAACATTTAACACTAAACCATAGATTTTAAACCTCAAATCCAAAACCACAAACACTAAAACCTAAAAAAAAAACTAAACCCTAACTCTAACCTTAACCCAAACTCTACACTAACCTTAACCCTAAACCATTAACCCGAACCCCGAGCCTAAAATACCAAAACCCGAATATTAAACACTAAACCATAGATTTTAAACCAAAAATCCAAAACCCCAACCCTAACCCTAACCCTAAAACCTAAGGAAAACCAAACATTAAACACTAAACCATTGATTTTAATCCTCAAATCCAAACCACTAACCCTAAAACCTAAGGAAAACCAAAACCCTAACCCTAACCCTAACCTTAACCCTAACGCTAACCCTAAACAATTAACCCGAAATCCAAAGCCCAAAATACCAAAACCCAAACATTCATCTTTAAAGCATAGATTTTAAACCCAAAATCCTAAACCCCAAACCCTAAGACCTAAAAAAAACCTAAACCCTAACCTTAACCCTAACCCTAACATAAAGCCTAACCTTAACCCTAAACCTAAACGTTAACCCTAAACTAAAAGCCCAAATACCAAAACCCTAACATTAAACACTAAACCGTAGATATTACAACTCAAATGCTTAACCCCAAACCCTAAAATCTAAAAACAAAACTAAAACCTAACCATAACCATAACATTAACCCTAACCCTAACCCTACCATAAACCCTAAACCACAAGCCCAAAACACTAAATCAATGATATTAAACCTCAAATCGTAAACCTTAAACCCAAAAACCTAAAAACAAAAAAGAAAAACTAAACCTAACCTTAACCGTAAACAATAAATCCAAAAGTATATGCCCAAAATACCAAAACCCAAACATTAAATACTAAACAATAGATTTAAAACCTCTAATGCTAAACCCTGAAGCATAAAACATATAAAATACCTACACCCTAACCCTAATCCTAACCAAAACCCTAAACCTAATCCCTAAACCCTAAACCCTAAGTCCAAAAAACACCCTAAGTCCAAAATACAAAAACCCAAACATTAAACACTAAACCATATATTTTAAACCTCAATTCCTAAACCACAAACCCTAAAACCTAAAAAACCTAAACCCTAACCTAACCCTAACCCAAACCTTAACCCTAACCCTAAACCATTAACACGAATCCCCAAGCCCAAAATACCAAAACCCAAACATTAAACTCTATACCATATATATTAACCAAAAATCCTAAACCTCAAAACCCAATACGTAAAAAAACCTAAACCCTAACCCTAACCCTATCCCTAACCCTAACCCTAACCCTAACCTAATTTTTAACCCTAACCCTAAATCTAAACCCTAAACCCAAAGCCCAAAATATGAAAACCCTAACATTAAACGCTAAAACATAGTTATTAAACCTCAAATCCTTAACCCCAAACTCAAAAAGCTAAAAAACAACCAATAGCTTAACCCTAACCCTAACATTAACCCTAACCCTAACCCTACCATAAAACTTAAACCCCAAACCCAAAATACCAAAACCCAAACATTAAACACTAAACCATTGATATTAAACCTCAAATACTAAACCCTAAACCCAAACACCTAACCCTAACCCTAACCCTAAAATTAACCCTAACGCTAACCCTAAACCATAAACCCGAAACCTAAAGCACAAAATTCCAAAATCCAAACATTAAACTAAACCATAGATTTCAAGCCTCAAATGCTAAACCCTGAACAACAAAACCTAAAAAATACCTACACCCTAACCCTAATCCTAACCCTAACCCTAACCCTTAACACTAAACCCTAAACCCTATGTCAAAAAAAATCCTAAGTCCAAAATATAAAAACCCAAATATTAAACACTAAACCGTAGATTTTAAACCTCAAATGCTAAACCACAAACCCTAAAACCTAAAAAAAAAATAAACCCTAACCCTAACCCAAACCTAAGCCTAACCTTCACCCTAGCCCTAACCCTAAACCATCAACCCGAAACCCAAAAACCTAAACATTAAAAACTAAACCATAGATTTTTAACCAAAAATACTAAACCCCAAAACCTAAAACCTAAAAAAAAAAAAACTAAACCCTAACCCTAACCCTAACCCCAAAATGATAAACCCAAAACCCTAAGCCCAAAATACCAAAACACAAACACTAAATACTAAACCATAGGATATTAACCTCAAATGCTAAAAATCAAACCATAAAACCCAAAAAAACCTACACCCTAACCCTAATTCTAATCCTAACCCTAATCCTAATCCTAAACCCTAAACCCTAAACCATAAGTCCAAAAAAAATACTAAGTCCAAAATACGAAAACCCATACTGTAAACACTAAACGATAGATTTTAAACCTCAAATCCTAAACCATAAACCATTAAATCCAAAAAAAAAACTCTAAACCCTAACCCTAACCTAACCCTAACCCAAACCCTAACCCTTAACCATTAACCCAAAACACATTGGCCAACATACCTAAACCCAAACATTAAACACTAAACCATATATTTTAAACCAAAATCCTAAACCCCAAAACCTAAAATATAAAAAAAAAACTAAAACATGAGCCTAACCCTAACCCTATCCCTAACACGAACCCTAATCATAACCCTATCCTTAACCCTTTCTATAACGCCCCAAATGAACTAAGGTGAACTAGAGCCTCATGATTGTTTCCTGAGTTGATTTTAAGTTAAACGGAGTTATTTTAGTGTCCTTAGGCAGTGCGCAAAGTTTCGTGAAGTTTGGAGGTCAAAACGACCAAGAACGTCCAAGGCATTCGAAAGATATGCCTTGAGTCGACCTTGTACGTCTAGACGAGTTTCGTCGAGTTTTATGTGTTCGTTTTGGATGAAATACATGTGAGAGGTGTTAAACTTATAGATGATCATATTTGTGTTGGAAACGTCCGGGAAATTATCCCCAAGAACCATTGAAGGGTCCTTGAGGAAAGACCCAAAACCTGGTAAGCAGGCTGTCCCAGGCAGCCTTGGCGACGGAGCAGTCGACGGCCAGTCATGGTTGTGACGCCCCATCACAAGGTTACGTCGTGGGGTACTTGTTCAAGGGTGTATAGGGGACCCTTGGTAAGCCACTGAAGCTTGCAACGGATGGTCAGGACGGGCCATTGCACCCGTGACGCCCCGTCACAAGCAGGTCGTCGCAAGTCTTGTCCCTGTGCGCAGAATTTTCTGCCAAGTTAGGGGTGAACTTGTAAATTCACCCGACGTATAAATAAGAGTTTGGACGGTTTGTTAAGGGATTGTTGGGTATATTAAATGAGTGTTAAACCCTAGACCTAGACAAGACCCCCTCACTTCTAAATTCAAACTCTCTCTCTCTAAAGAAACTCTCTCAAGACGCCATTGGAAGCTAGAAGTCAAGGAAGGAAAGGAGGGCTGCCTTGGACCTGTTTATTCGTCAAAATTAGTGGATTTCCTTCTCTTAAAGGTATGGTATCCATTCTTGAATATCTTTTCATTCAAGAAGCCAATTTCCAAAATGGTTTTTCAAAAGGGTTTCTAAACTCAATATTCTTCTAACTTTGATTTCTAGTATGGGTCTTCTTGTATTTAAGTTCTAGTGGTTTAAATGTATTTATCTTGGTTTGAATTGATGATTTTAATGTTAAAAAAAAATCCATGAAACTCTTGTTTATGCATACTTCAACTTTTGACTTAAAAATGGGTTATGTGAGCAAGATTTGAGTAAGGTATGAACTTGGGTCATCTTGTGTATGTCATGTTGGTGTAGCTACTGCCCTATGGGCCTTAATATGGTGAAATGTTGATAAATTGATTATGGGTAATGATGGTTTGAATTGTTGATGAGTTGTTCTCATTGTATATTTCTTATTATGAATTGCTATTTGAGTGGTATGGTCCACCTTATGGGTGGCGGTGCTAATTGATGAGCTTGATGTTGTTTAGTATGTGTTGAGTAGGTAATATTGAAGGTCTAATATGTTAAATGAAGATATATTGTATATGGGTCTTCTATTGTGTTTGGTGTAGCTTAAATTGCATGTTTGACCTAGTTTATGTCTAAATAAAGTATATGATTATGAGAAGCATGTAGAGTGTGTAACTTGATGAATGAAGGTTAAAGTATGAGTATTACTTGATGATAATGAGATGATGCTTATATGCAAGGTGTACACAAGTACACACACACACACTTTAAAGAATGTATTATGCCAAGTTGAGCAAAAAGGGGAATCTTGAGGTGGACACACTTCGTGAGTTGAGATGTAGTGTCTAGTAGCAACCTCTCCATTCCTAGTGAGATTTCTAAGATAGACTATTATGTTGAGAAATCCGTGGGAAGTTATGCCTAGCACCGAGAGGATATGAAGGGGAGGTGGATTGCACTTCGTGAGTGGAGATGTTGTAATCCAAAGTACCTCTTGAGATGAGTACTCCTCATTAGTAGAGAGTGAGTTACTTAGTATCAATCTCCTTATCCCTTAACTATGTGCCCGCATAGGTGTAGCTATTGGAAAATCCATGTAAACGCTAAGAAGCATGACCTTACACTAGGCAAGTAAGGATCCCTCATCCGATAGGGGTTAATATCCGGATTCCATGTCTAGCTCTAATGGTCTTTGTCGGTTAAGCTAACTCCCACAAAAGAATTATTTCTTAAACTAGTTAACTTGTCTATTGTTGATATTGTGAATGTATGTCGTGAAGTGCTCAATCCACGTTAGTTACCATTAGGAGCACTAAGTGAGAGTGGTAGTATGGGATGCTACTCTCACATTGCACTTGGTGTGACCTATACCTACTATGGGAGAAGAGTATCTTCATGAAATCCGTGTGAATGAGTACTATGGTGTAGTGTTATGGGTGATTATTGTGAAGTACTTGAGTAAATGGAATCCATTAGGAGCACTAAGTGAGAGTGGTAGTATGGGATGCTACTCTCACATTGCACTTGGTGTGACCTATATTTTCCATGAGTGTTTTGCATATGTTAGCCAAGGGCGTGGATTTGATTTCCAACGAAGTAAGCCTAAGATTTTGTAGTTTTAAGGGTCGCTTAGGTGTGCTTTGAAGGGAGGTGTAATGAAAATCCCTTCGTAGCTCACCTTAGGGAGTCTTAGGATAACCTTGGGTTAGGGCAACTTCAAAGGAAAAGAGTTCATATGACTTGGACCGTGCCATTCACTGTAAGGTCTCCATTGTAAGAATTCAAAATGTTCACTATGATGCTTTATTCAATTTTCATTGTAAGTTTAGTAAGTTCATTGAAATGTTCCTTTTGATTACTCTAAGTTTTGGTAAAGTTGCCATAAAGTGTTGATTGTCGATTCTTATGTTGGTTTGTTTCTAGATTCATGAATATTGCTTTAATTGCATGAAAAGCTATTCTTACTAAAATTCCCCTTTTTGTATGTTTATTTGCATATACCATACTTAGTACATTGTTGTACTAACCCCATACTCTTATATACCTTATGAGTATAGGTTGGAAGCCTTTTGGAGGATCGGAGTTGAAGCTTGGGAATTCTATCTCTCAAGAATTGGGTATGTCCTCATATATTCGAGGACATAGTTTTAGGTTTCTTTGTTTCTTTATTAAGACTTAAAAATGTATTTAATTTTATTGTAAAGGGGCCGTGTCCCTAAGATTTTTTAAGTTGTGTCCTTAAGTTGGCTTGTGACGATAAGATTTCCTAGTATTTATGAAAAGACTTCTTTTATTACTATTATCGTGAAAAGTTTTGATTCCGCACTACTTTTCATGCTTTATGTTATGGATGCTAGTTAGAGGGCTTGTACGAGACCCCAAAGGGGTCAAGTACGCCCGGTCATGATTCGAAGGTTTTCCCTAACTTTTAGGGGGTGCTTTCGGGTCGTGACAGACTTGGTATCAGAGCATAAGGTTTTGGGAAATAGTTTAAGGTCTAAAAGTCTCACAAGCCACATCTAGTAGTATCTTGGTCATTGGTGTGAGTCGCGACACATCCATGGACAAGAGGCTATAGGATGCTAGAAGTTTCACTTTCTTCTCTATTCTAGTATCGTGCCTTAGAGTTGAGTATATAAGGTGTCTATTCTCAACCTCTTCTTTTTGTGTTTTAAGGACATGAATACGAGGAGATCGATCGCTAGAAGGGAGGAGGGAGGTGTACCAAATGAGAGAGTCCTTCCCCGTGTTGACCAAGTTCCTATTGTTGGCTTAGGGGAGGAAAATGAGGAGGTTCCTCTTCAAGAACCTCAAGTGCCTCCTATGCCTCAAGCTCCTTTTGTTGAGGGTGATATGACTAATGCGGAGTTGAGGTCTGCCCTAATGAACTTGACCCAACTCATGACGGCTCAAGCTCAAGTTGTCAACAATCACTTTGTGGGCCAAGCTAACAAAGGAGATAGGCCCCAACCAAATGCTAGTACTCCCGCTTCTAGGATTCGGGATTTCATGAGGATGAACCCTCCTACTTTTCATGGCACTAAGCTGGATGAAGATCCACGAGGATTCATAGATGAGGTTTTCAAGGTGGTAGATGCCATGGGTGTGACCCCTAGGGAGAAAGTGGAATTGGCCGCTTACCAACTTAAAGATGTTGCTCAAGTGTGGTATGAGCAATGGAGGGGTGAGATACCCTTAGAAAGAGGACCGGTTGATTGGGAGGAATTCAAAGAGGCTTTCCTAGATAGATTCTTTCCTTTAGAGTGGAGGGAGAAGAAGATGGTTGAATTCATGAACCTCCGTCAAGGGGGAATGAGTGTGCACAAGTACTCTCTCAAATTCACCCAACTCTCTAAGTATGCCCCAACCATTGTAGCCAACACTAGGACTAGGATGAACAAGTTTGTGATGGGTGTGTCTAGCTTGGTGGAAAAAGAGTGTCGTACGGCTATGCTTCTTAATGACATGGATATCTCTAGGCTCATGGTGTATGCATAACAAATTGAGGAGTCCAAAATTAGGGAGATAAGGCAAGAGGGTAAGAGACCTAGGTCGGATGATTCTAGTCACCAAAGGCCTAAGAAGAGGTTTTATCCCCAAGATTCTTCTATGGGAAACAAGGATAGGGCTCCAAATCAACTTTCTCAAGGTGGTAGTCATTCCTATGAAAGGCTAGGTGCCCTACTTGTGGCAAGCAACATGTGGGTAAGTGTCTTGCCGGATCGGATGGTTGTTTTGCATGTGGTAATAAAGGCCACAATATGAGGGACTGCCCAAACCTTAAATCAAGGGGGAGAGATGTCAATCAAGCTTTCGTAGATCCTAATGCACCCAAGAAGAACCCTTCCTATGGGATGGGGGCTAGAAAGGATCATTAATCCGGATTGATGGTTTTGGTAAGTCTCAACTCTTTGTTATTGTTGCTTTTGTGTTATAAGATGAGTTTATATGGTTTTATAGTTCATATGATCATGTCATCTTGATAAATTGCTCAAAGAGTGGAGTTTTGAAAGTTTCGTATGTTTGACAGTGTTACAGTGAATGTTCACTGTGAAAAATTTGCAATTTGAGAAAAAAAAAATTTCCTTGCCTTCATTGAAGTTTACATATGTGCAAAATTGTTGTATATGAGCATGTTTAATGTTGGAGAAGGTAGTTCCTCCATAAAAGAAGTTTAATGTTGAGTTTTAACTTTGTGAGTTTGGCAAAAGTTGTCTATGTTGATAAGTGTGAAATGATATTCCTTGTTAATTGATGCTTTGATTGTAGATGTTTTGATCATGATCTAAGTGAATTATATGATGCTAAGAGAGTCCTTGTTGTTCTTAAAAATTTAGGTGTCATTCGAGGACGAATGTTATTCCAAGTGGGGAAGAATATAACGCCCCAAAATGAACTAAGGTGAACTAGAGACTCATGATTGTTTCTTGAGTCGACCTTAAGTTAAACGGAGTTAGTTTAGTGTCCTTAGCCAGTGTGCAAAGTTTCGTGAAGTTTGGAGGTCAAACGACCAAGAACGTCCAAGGAATTCGAAAGATATGCCTTGAGTCGACCTTGTACGTCTAAACGAGTTTCGTCGAGTTTTATGTGTTTGTTTTGGATGAAATTCGTGTGAGAGGTGTTAAACTTATAGATTATCATATTTGTGTTGGAAACGTGCGGGAGAATATCCCCAAGGACCATCGAAGGGTCCTTGAGGAAGGACCCAAAACCTGGTAAGCAGGCTGTCCTATGCAGCCTTGGCGACGGAGCAGTCGACGGCCCGTCATGGCTGTGACGCCCCGTCACAAGGTTCCATCGTGGGGGAATTGTTCAAGGGTGTAGAGGGGAACCTTGGCAAGCCTCTGAAGTTTGCAACAGACGGTCAGGACGGGCGTTTGCACCCGTGACGCCCCGTCACAAGCAGGTCGTCGCAAGTCTGTCCCTGTGCGCAGATTTTTCTGCCAAGTTAGGGGTGAACTTGTAAATTCACCCCTCGTCTAAATAAGAGTTTGGACGGTTTCTTAAGGGATTTTTTGGTATATTAAATGAGTTTTAAACCCTAGACCTAGACAAGACCCCTCACTTCTAAATTCAACTCTCTCTCTAAAGAAACTCTCTCAAAGTCACCATTGAAGCCAAGGCTCAAAGAGGGAAAGGAGGGCTGCTTTGGACTTGTTTCTTCATTAAAATTAGTGGGTGATGATGGTTTGAATTGTTGATGAGTTGTTCTCATTGTATATTTCTTATTATGAATTGCTATTTGAGTGGTATGGTCCACCTTATGGGTGGCGGTGCTAATTGATGAGCTTGATGTTGTTTAGTATGTGTTTAGTAGGTAATCTTGAAGGTCTAATATGTTAAATGAAGATATATTGTATATGGGTCTTCTATTGTGTTTGGTGTAGCTTAAATTGCATGCTTGACCTAGTTTATGTCTAAATAAAGTATATGATTATGAGAAGCATGTAGAGTGTGTAACTTGATGAATCAAGGTTAAAGTATGAGTAGAACTTGATGATAATGAGATGATGCTTATATGCAAGGTGTACACATGTACACACACACACACTTTAAAGAATGTATTATGCCAAGTTGAGCAAAAAGGGGAATCTTGAGGTGGACACACTTCGTGAGTTGAGATGTAGTGTCTAGTAGCAACCTCTCCATTCCTAGTGAGATTTCTAAGATAGACTATTATGTGCCCGCATAGGTGTAGCTATTGAAAAATCCATGTAAACGCTAAGAAGCATGACCTTACACTAGGCAAGTAAGGATCCCTCATCCGATAGGGGTTAATATCCGGATTCCATGTCTAACTCTCATGGTCTTTGTCGGTTAAGCTAACTCCCACAAAAGAATTATTTTTTAAACTAGTTAACTTGTCTATTGTTGATATTGTGAATGTATGTCGTGAAGTGCTCAATCCACGTTAGTTACCATTAGGAGCACTAAGTGAGAGTGGTAGTATGGGATGCTACTCTCACATTGCACTTGGTGTGACCTATACCTACTATGGGAGAAGAGTATCTTCATGAAATCCGTGTGAATGAGTACTATGGTGTAGTGTTATGGGTGATTATTGTGGAGTACTTGAGTAAATGGAATCCATTAGGAGCACTAAGTGAGAGTGGTAGTATGGGATGCTACTCTCACATTGCACTTGGTGTGACCTATATTTTCCATGAGTGTTTTGCATATGTTAGCCAAGGGCGTGGATTTGATTTCCAATGAAGTAAGCCTAAGATTTGGTAGTTTTAAGGGTCGCTTTTGTGTGCTTTGAAGGGAGGTGTAATGAAAATCCCTTCGTAGCTCACCTTAGGGAGTCTTAGGATAACCTTGGGTTAGGGAAACTTCAAAGGAAAAGAGTTCATATGACTTGGACCGTGCCATTCACTGTAAGGTCTCCATTGTAAGAATTCAAAATGTTCACTATGATGCTTTATTCAATTTTCATTGTAAGTTTAGTAAGTTCATTGAAATGTTCCATTTGATTACTCTAAGTTTTGGTAAAGTTGCCATAAAGTGTTGATTGTCGATTCTTATGTTGGTTTGTTTCTAGATTCATGGATATTGCTTTAATTGCATGAAAAGCTATTCTTACTAAAATGTCCCTTTTTGTATGTTTATTTGCATATACCATACTTAGTACATTGTTGTACTAACCCCATACTTTTATATACCTTATGAGTATAGGTTGGAAGCCTTTTGGAGGATCGGAGTTGAATCTTGGGAATTCTAGCTCTCAAGAATTGGGTATGTCCTCATATATTCGAGGACATAGTTTTAGGTTTCTTAGTTTCTTTATTAAGACATAAAAAATGTATTTACTTTTATTGTAAAGGGGCCTTGTCCCTAAGATTCTTGAGTTATGTCCTTAAGTTGGCTTGTGACAATAAGATTTCCTAGTATTTATGAAAAGACTTCTTTTATGATTATTTTTGTGAAAAGTTTTAATTCCGCACTACTTTTCATGCTTTATGTTATGAATGCTAGTTATAGGGCTTGTACGAGACCCCAGAGGGGTCAAGTACACCCGGTCATGATTCGAAGGTTTTCCCTAACTTTTAGGGGGTGCTTTCGGGTCGTGACACTTTCACTAAATCCAAATCTCAAAATACAAAAATTCTAACATTAAACACTAAACCATATATATTACAACTCAAATCCTTAACCCTAAATCCTAAAACCTAAAAGAAACATAAACCCTAACCCTAACCCTAACATTAACCCTAACCCTAACCCTACTATAAACCCTACACCTCAAGCCCAAAATACCAAAACCCAAATATTAAATACTAAACCATTGATATTAAACCTCAATCCTAAACCCTAAACCCAAAAACCTAAATAAAACCAAAACCCTAACCTTAAGCCTAACCTTAACCTTAACCTTAACCCTAACCATAAACCATAAACCCAAAACCCTAATCCTAAAATATCACAGCGAAGTACGCACAACATTCTTTCTCTGAGCTGAATTGTTAATCTTTTGCATTATTGTAATAGATGGTGATGAAATTTTTAGGCCTCCAAATCCAAATACAGCGAAGTGCACTTTGAATTTTCAATCTACGCTACAAGAATAAACATCGGAATCTTCATTCACTTCTTCGCAGGTGAGGGAAGAATTGATCTACTCTGAGTTCGTTGAAGGGGAGATGGTTGAAGCACGGAAAAATCAATCAAAATTTGATGGTAATAATGCTGAGGATCCTCCTCTGAATTGCGATATTCTTAAGGGCAAAAAAATTATCGATTCAGCTGAGAACAACTCACAGCCAAGGGAGGCGACAAACTCGCCCAATAATTGCACAAAAAATTGATCTCAATCTGACGAGATTCCAAAAGAAATGGGGGTGGGGTTTATTAACCTTTTTATGAGTAACAATATATTGAAATCCAAAAGGAAATTGATAATCGAATTGGTGAGGTAAGTTCTGATGGGTTCGTCAGAGATGAGGTGCATAATCTTGACAAAGAAGATCGATTGGTGGAACAACAAGCTATTACAAGTATCAATAATCCAGTTCACTCCACAAAACATCTTCTAGAATCATCAAAAAGGAATAATGAAGGTAATCTTGATATTGAACGTAAATGTAGTTCTATAGTTGGATCAAAGCCTTTCCTAGAAACTTAACAAGACTACACAGTTACTCAAGATGGTAGATTTCAACAATGAAAGGACCAAAATATTCCTCCAACAATACGGAGAATAGCTGAAAAGTTGACTAGGAAAAACTCTGCGCCTCCAGAAATTGATAAAGGTCAGCTAACTCTCAGTACATTCACTACTACTACTGATTGTGTGTTGAATGTTAATCCTAGAAATTCTAAGGAAATTGGTGTGCAAGATAATGTAATTATCAAGCAATGTTTCCTAAGATTTCTAGCAAGTTCGATCGTAATCCTACTAGAGCAGTAAATGATAAATTGGATCAACCTGCTAGAAATTTTGCTAGCTTTTCTAAGAAAGATCAAATTCCAGAACCTGCTCCTTATACGGTTATACATACATATGCTGATACAATTAGACATAATCAATCGAAGAATGAAGTTTGTATTAATTGGACACCTCAAGAAATAACCTCTAAAAAGGGGCTTCCAACAGTTCTCTGTGTGGAGGAAGAAGTTACTAAAACTTTGGCTGAAGCATGTAAATTCACTCTTATAGGTAAATTTGTTAATACAATGCCTAGAGTAGAACTCATTAGGAAAATTTTTATTCTTCAAACTCAATTGTCCGAGGGGGTTAAAAATGCGCATTTAAATTCTGAACATGTTTATATAGATCTTGACAATGAACTAGACTAAAATATTGTTTGGACCAAACAAAGAATTAATATAGCTCCTTAGGTTATGAGGATTCGGGCTTGGACACATAATTTTAAACCAGTTGAAGAAACACCTTTAGTTCCAATTTGGATTCATAACTGGTCTTCTTTCAACTATTGGGAGGGTTCTCTATTTAGATTCTGCTTCCACTAATAAAACTAGGGGTAGTCAAGATAGGGTTAAAGTTCAAGTAGACCTCACCCAGGCTAGACCCCCCACAATTGGATGGGATATATAGGAGAGGACATTACTGATGGTAGATGGAATAAAATTGAATATTATAATATTCCAATTTTTTTATTGTAAACATCAAGAACATAAGGAGGTTGATTGCATAATTAAACAAAGAGATGAAGACGATAAAAAGAGTAAAGAGTTAGAGAGAAACAAGCCAAAAAAAGACAAAGTGTCTACACATTTTAAGTTTCATGAACACAGGGAAGCAGGTAGGCTGGATGTGGAAGCAGGTAGAGGTAATGTTCAAAGGGAGCAAGTTCAAACGAATTTACAGTAAGAAAAACAGTGCCAGACTCAAAGAAGGAGGATAACCAATTCACAACAATTACAATATGGTGCAGACAGATGAGCAATTCAACAACACAATCAACAATTAGTTATACCCAGTACTCTAACTAAAAATACTTACATTGAATGGGATGTACAGGAACCTTTAAATATTGCAGAGGAAGGAGGAAGGCATATTGCTATTACTAGTGACAACAGAACATAGAATGCATCAAATACTACTTCATATCAAAGGCAGCAGAGTAAACAAACAGGTAATGAAGGAAGGATAAGTAGTAGTGAGAACATTTCAAGACAACAAAGGTTTACCGTTCAGGTAAATAAACTAGAAACAAAGTCTGTCAGAAATAAGGATCAGCATGGGACTTCAGCTAGGCCAGGTATTGATTTAATGCTCCCAGACCCTTCTCCCATTATTACTTATGTTAATGTAGCTGTTCGAGGTAAGGATAGAAAAGTACAAGAGAATAATAGGCATGTAAAAACTGTGGTATCCAAGGGTAAGAGGAAGATAGCTTATGTTAATTGTGACACATGTCAACAATATAACATTGCTACCTGATAAAATCAACTATAATAAATCAAATGATAGTTTGAATAAAAATAAAAAAGAAGCGACAAAGAAAACAAAAAATAAAGAAGGTGATCATGAATCTATTAGAGAAGTACATAAATATAAGGATAAACCTTTTGATGAATATGGTGCACCAGATTCTGAGGATAAGTATGATGAAGATACTCAATCCTCAAAAGAAGGTGATGAATCAGAAGAGGAAATCAATAAAGAACAGCAACACCGAAGTGGCCCCTTATTTCACAATGCTTATCCTGAAGAAATTAGGGAAGTTACTGGAAAACAAGGCTTCTCTCCAAGAGGTAGGAAAGACACTAGGTATACCAAATCATCCAATGTTAGTAGAACAAACACTAGAGCTTGGAGTAGAGGTGTTTGATGTTTAAAGCTATTTGTTGGAATGCTAGGATCATAAAAACCCAAGGTTCTCTTGAAAGAATGCAATCTCTTAAAAAATGTATAATTTGGCTATGATAGCTATTTTAGAACCCTTTGCAAACCAAACTCATCTTAATTTTTGTAGACTCCAATTACAGATGGACAGTGCCTATAGTATTTCTAATAACAAAATTTGGTTGTTTTGGAATACTGATGTGGATTGTAATATATTGGAGGGAGATGAACAACAATTTACTTGTGAAATTAAATATGTAGAGTGTGCTGAGAAATTTTTTATTACATATGTTTATTCTAAAAGAAAGGATCAGTTAAGGAGGCCTTTATGGGACAGAATACTGTGTTTTTCTGAAAATTGTTTACCTTGGAGTATAATAGGGGACTTTTATGTTATATCATCTACTAATGAGAAGTTAGGGGGTAGAGAGTATAATATGAACAAAAGCTTTCTATTTATTAGTGTTATTAAGGCATGTGGGTTAGTTGATATTTGTTATGGTGGCCATCCTTATAGTTGGTGTAATCAAAGGGCTGAAGATGCTAGAATTCGGAAAAGACATGATAGGGCTTTAGTAAATGATAAATGGTTGGAATCGTTACCTCAAACTACATTAACTCATCTTCCATTAGTAGGATAAGATCATAGTCCTTTACTGTTGGAAATGCAAAACAGACTGGAACATCATATTAAATATTTCAAATTCCTTAACTGTTGGGTTGACAATCCTACCTTCATGTCTATTGTTGAAAAATGTTCGAAGAGATCAGTTTTTGGCAATCCAATGTGGATTTTACATACAAAAAATAAAAGACTGGGGATATATTTGCTAAAGTCAAACAATATGAAGAGTTGTTTAGGAATGCTGAAACTAAAATACTTATTGAAAATACAGAGGTTAATAGAGCTAAATTACATGGTATCAATGAATAGTATATAAAATATTTAAAATTGGAGTATGCAGTTCTACATTAAAAAACTCAGATTCATTGGTTGAAAGAAGGTGATGCAAATTCTAAATATTTTCATGTTGTAATGAAAGGAAAAAGGAAGAAAATGTTAAATGGAGAGTGGGTACAAGGTGATGAAAATATAGCTAAAGAAGCTTGTAAGTATTACCAAGAGATAATCACTAGAAAAACTAATAGAATTAGTGAACATACATTGAATTGTATTCCC
Organism: Solanum sitiens; assembly: GCA_016801875.1. Lineage (NCBI taxonomy): Eukaryota > Viridiplantae > Streptophyta > Magnoliopsida > Solanales > Solanaceae > Solanum > Solanum sitiens. Next base: position 651,345 of record JABWTJ010000379.1, read on the forward strand.
AAGATGGTTACAATAGAACAAAACAATACTTTAGAAAGCATGCGGACTATGCAGGAACATAAACGAGTTGTGTTGGTAATGAATCCTAATTCATCTCCTGGACCGGATGGTATAGGATGCAAATTATATCAGTCTTGTTTTGATATTATTAAGGATGACTTATTGGATGCTGTTTAGTACTTTTTCCTTGGCCAAAAAATACCTAAATATATGACTCATGCTTGTCTTATACTTCTTCCCAAAGTAAATGACCCCAATAAACTTAATGAATTTAGACCCATTAGACTTAGTAATTTTTCCAACAAAATCATCTCTAAGATTATTAGTAACAAATTAGCTCCTATACTGCCTCAACTTATTTCAGATAATTAATCTTATTTTGTTAAGAGTAGAAATATATCTAAAAATATTATGCTAGCTCAAGAGATTATTCATGGTATGAAACATCCCAAGGATGGTGCAAATGTGGTAATTAAGCTTGACGTGGCCAAAGTGTATGATAGAGGTTCTTGGGCTAATACATGTTTAGTATTAAGGAGAATGGGATTTGGGGAAATTTTCATTAGTAGGATTTTGAGAATCATGAGTAATAATTGGTATTCGATTTTTATTAATGGCAAAAGACATTGTTTTTTTTCACTCGACTGGAGGTCTTAAACAAGGAGATCCCTTGTCACCAGCCTTATTCATCTTAGGAGCTGAAGTGTTATCTAGACAGCTTAATAGGTTGCATGATGATCATCTATACAAGGGCTTCCATATGGAAAGTAGAGGTCCACAAATTAATCATTTGAGCTTTGCGGATGATATTATTATCTTTACTTCTACTGCAAGATATTATTTGCAGCGTATTGTTATAACTATAAAAACTTATGAAGCAGTGTTTGATGAACTATTAAACAAAAGTAAAAGTATGTTTATGGTAACTTCCAATACTATTGTTGACACTATTGACCTCATTAAGGAAGAAACTCGTTTTAATAAAAAGAATGGCCCTATTACTTATTTAGGTTGTCCTTTATTCACTGGGAGGCAAAAAATCATATACTATTCTGATCTTGTAGAAAAAGTCATAAAAAGAATCACAGGTTGGCAATCCAAAATATTAAGTTTCTGGGGTAAAGTCACTCTAGTGAAGCATGTGCTACAATCTATCCCTATACATACTATGTCATCCATATTTCCTCCTAAAACTACTCTTAAATACTCTAAAAGTGTCACAATAGACTTTTTTTAGGGTAGAGATAAAGAGAAGAAAAATTATCATTGGGCGTCTTGGGAAACCTTAGGATACCCTACTGATGAAGGAGGAATTGGGGTGAGGTTATTAGAAGATATTTGCACTGCTTTCCAATACAAACAGTGGTGGGAGTTTCGAACAAAAAACTCTATGTGGGGTCAATTTTCAAAAGCCAAGTATTGTAAACGATCAAACATAGTGGCTAAAAAATGTGACACAGTGCAGTCAATCATGTGGAGATACCTTACCAGGAATAAACTAGAAGTAGAAACAAATATTAGTTGCACTATTCATTCAGGTAATTGTTGTTCATGGTGAGACAATTTGTCTCACCACCCCGAAGCATATGGTGATGGAGCATTTACCACCCAAAGATTATCAGTTTACTGTATCTACTGCCTGGGAAATTATTAGGAAAAAACAACCTAAATATCCTATTAACAAGTTTATTTGGTATAAGAATTTAGCTATCAAAGTATCCTTCTTTATTTGGAGAGCTTTGAGGGTCAAATTACCAACAAATGAAAAACTTGTCACGTTTGGGAAAGAATCTAGTGATTGTTACTGTTGTTATAGACTAGGGAAAGATGAAATCGAGAATATACTGTTGATTGGAAATTTTGCCAAGCATATTTAGAAAATTCATGCAGGTTTGGTAGGAATAACTCATACCAACACGGCATTGAGGAGTCTTTTAATGCATTGACGAAGTATACCATATCGTAATGAGGTACAAAAAATTTTAATTAAAGTTTTACCTATTCTGATTTTTCGGAATTTGTTGAAAAACAGGTGTGCAGTGAAATATGAAGGCAAAACTTCAAGTTTAACACGAGTTCAACACTCTATTTTTAAAGAAACACTTCACACGCTCATCACAACATTCCCTAATATTCAATGGCCTTATGATTGGGAAAACTTCTTTAAGATGATTGATCACTGTACGCAACAGTATAAAGTATCAGTGGTGCAATGGGAAGAACCTCCAACAGGTATGTACAAATAAAACATTGATGGCAGTGCATTATAGAACCCAAGTAAGATCGGGGGTGGTGGAAATCTAAGGAATAATTTAGGTAATGTGATATATGCCTATGCTATTCCACTTGGTTTTGATACTAACAAGAATGAAGAGATCAAGGCAGCATTACATGTACTTTAATGGTGTGAACAATATGGATACAAAAGCATTGTTTTGGAAGTCGACTCAGAGCTTTTGAGCAAATGGATTAATCAAACTAGTATCATACCATGGCAAAACAAGGTAGATATTCAAGTTATCAGAGACATTATCAGTAAGTTGGAAGTGTTCTCATGTAGACATATATACAGAATGGCAAAAACTATGGACGATTTGCTAGTAAAATGGAGTCATACGAAGGATATAATTCAACATTTTACACACGTCATCAACTCATTAGAGCAATCAAAGGAAGCTATATGTTGGAGAAGATTGGCGTGCAAAGTTGGAGGTAAAGTAAATCCCCCCTCTTTGTACATATTTTTATTATGAAATGATAGGGCCTGGGGGTGTTGCTCAGCCCCTGACCCACCACAAGGGTCGTTCCAATTACTTAAAAAAATCCTAAAATACCAAAATCCAAACATTAAATACTAAACCATAGATTTTAAACCTCAAATGCTAAACCCTGAACCATAAAACCTAAAAAAAACTACACCCTAACAGTAATCCTAACCCTAACCCTAAACCCTAAACCCTAAGTCGAAAAAAAAAGTCCAAAATAAAAACTCTATGTCCAAAATACAAAAACCAAAACATTAAACACTAAACCAAAGATTTCAAACCTCGAATCCTAAACCACAAATACTAAAAACAAAAAAAAAAAAAAAAAAAAAAGAAAACCTAACCCTAACCCTAACCTTAACCCCTACCCTAACCAAAACCATTAAACCAAAACCTCAAGCCCAAAATAACAAAACCCAAACATTAAACATGAAACCATAGATTTTAAACCAAAAATCCTAAACCCCAAAACCTAAAACCTAAAAAAACCTAAACCCTAACCCTAACCCTATCCCTAACACGAACCCTAATCCTAACCCTATCCTTAACCCTAACCCTAAACCCTAAACACTAAACCCAAAGCGCAAAATACAAAAAACCTAACATTAAACACTAAACCATAAATATTACTACTCAAATCCTTAACCCCAAAACCCTAAAACCTAAAAAATGACCTAAACACTAACCCTAACCCTAAAATTAACCCTAACCCTAACCCTACCATAAACTTAAACCCCAAGGCCAAAATACAAAAACCCAAATATTAAACACTAAACCAGTGATATTAACCTAAAATCCTAAACCCTAAAACCAAAATGAAAAATAAAAACCTAACCCTAAAAACTAAACCATAGATTTTAAACCAAAACCTAAACCCTAAACAACACTCTAAACCCTAAATCCTAAACCCAAACATTAAACACTAAACCATTGACTTTAAAACTCAAATCCAAAACCACAAAACCTAAAAAAAATCAAAAAAAATCAACACTAACCCTAAACCTAATCCAAACCCTAACACTAACCTTAATCCTAACCGTAACCCTAAACCACTAACCCAAAACCCAAAGCCAAAAATACCAAAACCCAAACATTAAACAATAAACCATAGATTTTAAACCAAAAATCCTAAACCCCAAAACCTAAAACCTAACAATTACCCTAAACACTAATCCTAACCCTATCCCTAACCCTAACCCTAACCCAAACCCTATCATTAACCCTAACCCTTAACCCCAAACATTAAAACCTAAAAAACAACCTAAACCCTTATGCTAACATTAACCCTACCATAATCCCTAAACCCCAAGCCCAAAAGACCAAAACCCAAACATTAAATACTAAAACATTGATATTAAACCTCAAATCCTAAACCCTAAACCCAAAAACCTAAAAAAAAACTAAAACCCTAACCTTAACCCTAAACCATACACTCGAAACCCTAAGCCCAAAATACCGAAACCCAAACATTAAATACCAAACCGTATAATTTAAACCTCAAATGCAAAATACTGAACCATAAAACCTAAAAAAACCTACACTATAATCATAATCCTAACCCTAACCCTAACCCTAAACCCTAAACCCTAAACCCTAAGTCCCAACAAAAACACCAAAGTCCAAAATACGAACACACAAAAAGTAAACATTAAACCATAGATTTTAAACCTCAAATCTTAAACGATAAACCCTAAAACCTAAAAAAAAACTAAACCCTAAACCTAACCCAAACCCAAACCCTATCTCTAACCTTAACCCTATTCCTAACCCTAAACCATTAACCCAAAATACCAAAACTTAAATATTAAATACTAAACCATAAATTTTTTAAACAAAAAATCCTAAACCCCTAAAACCTAAATCCAAAAAAAAAACTAAATCCTAACCCTATCCCTATCCCTAACCCTAACCCTATCCCTAACACGAACCCTAAACCCTAAACCCTAAGCCCAAAGACCAAAATAGCAAAACAGTAACATTAACACTAATTTTAGATAATACAATTCATATCCTTAAACCCAAACCCTAAAACCTAAAAAAAACCTAAACCATAATCCTAACCCTAACGTTAACCCTAACCCTAACCCTACCATAAACCGTAAACCCCAAGCCCAAAATACCAAAACCCAAACATTTAACACTAAACAATTAATATTAAACCTCAAATCCTAAACTCTAACACCAAAAAAATAATAAACCCAAAACCCTAACCATATCCCTAACCCTAACCCTAACCCTAACCTTAACCCTACCCTAACCCTAAACCATAAACCCAAAACCCTAAGCCCAAAATAGAAAAACCCAAACATTAAATACTAAAACGTAGATTTTAAACCTCAAATGCTAAACTCTGAACCATAAAACATAAATAAAACCTACACCCCAACCCTTTACTTAACGCTAGCCCTAACCATAAATGCTAAACCCTAAGTCCAAAAAAAAAAAAAGTCCAAAATACGAAAACCCAAACATTAAACATTAAACCATAGATTTTAAACCTCAAATCCTAGACCACAAACCATAAAACCTAAAAATACCTTAACCCTAATCCAAACCCGAACCTTACCCTAACCTTAACCCTAACCTTAACCCTAAACCATTAACTCGAAACCCCAAGCCCAATGTACCAAAACCCAAACCATAAACACTAAACCATAGATTTTAAACCATATATCCTAAACCCCAAAACCTAAAAAAAAACTAAGCCCTAACCCTTAACCCTAACCCTAACCCTAACCTATCCTTAACCCTAACCTAAACCCTAAACCCAAAGCCCAAAATACAAAAACCATAACTTAAAACACTAAACTATAGATATTACAACTCAAATCCTTAACCCCAAACTCTAAAACCTAAATAACAACCTAAACCCTAACCCTAACCCTAACCCTAACCCTACCATAAACCCTAAACCACAATCCCAAAATACCGAAACTCGAATATTAAATACTAAACCATTGATATTAAACCTAAAATTCTAACCCTAAACCCAAAAACCAAAAAAAAACTAACCCTAACCCTAACCCTAACCTTAACCTTAACCCTAACCGTAACTATAAACCATAAACCCGAAACCCTATGCCCAAAATACAAGAACCCAAAAATTAAATATTAAACCATAGATTTTAAACCTCAAATGCTAAATCCTGAACCATAAAACCTAAATTAAAACCTATAGCATAACCCTAATCCTAACCCTAACCCTAACCCTAACCCTAAACCCTAAACCTTAAACCCTAAGTCCAACAAAAAGTCCAAAAAAAAACCTAAGTCCAAAATACGAATCAAAACTTTCAACACTAAAACATAGATTTTAAACCTCAAATCCTAAACAAAAAACCATAAAACCATAAACAAAACCTAAATCCTAACCCAAATTGTAACCCTAACATTAACACTAACCCTAACCCTAAACAATTAACCCGAAACCCCAAGCCCAAAATACCAAAACCCAAACATTATAAATTAAACGGTAGATTTTAAACCAAAAATCATAAACCCCAAAACCTAAAACCTAAAAACAACCATAAACCCTAGCCCTTACCCTAGCCCTAACACAAACCCTAACCCTAACCGTATCCTTAACCCTAATCCTAAACCCTAAACCCTAAACCCAAAGCCCAAAATACCAAAACCCATACATTAAACACTAAACTATAGATATTACAACTCAAATCTTTAACCCAAAACCCTAAAACCTAAAAAACAATGTAAACCCTACCATAAACCCTAAACCCCAAGCCTAAAATACCAAAACCCTAACATTAAACACTATATCATTGATATTAAACCTCAAATCTTATACACTAAACCCAAAAACCTAACAAAACAAAACACTAACCTTAACCATAACCCGAACCCGAACCCTAAACCTAAACCATAAACCCAAAACCCTAAGCCCAAAATACCAAAACCCAAACATTCAATACTAAACCATATATTTTAAACCTCAAATGCTAAACCTTGAACCCTAAAACCTAAAAAAACCAACACCCTAACCCTAACTCTAACCCTAAACCCTAAACCCTAACTACAAAAAAAAAGAGTAAAAACAACACCTAAAATAGCAAAACCAAAACATTTAACACTAAACCATCGATTTTAAACCAAAATTCCTAAAACCCAAAAATATCCTAAACCCTAACCCCAACCCTATCCCTAACACGAACCCTAACCCTAGCCCTATCTTTAACCCTAACCCTAAAACCTATAACCTAAACCGCATGAGGTTCCCATCAGACCACCGGATCATTCCTAACATGGGGGCCTGACGAAGTCGAACAAAAGCAAACACGAATCACCCTCTAATTCGTTGTATAACTCTAAAAATTCACAAATTTATGGAGCGATGAACAGTACATTTTTTAGTGTGAAGAAAATGGGAATCAAAAAATTATTTCCTAGATTGAATCAAGAATATAATAGTTCAGGGAACGATTCTACCCATCAAAATCTACAACACACTCAAAATTCACAGAATTCCATCTTGCCAATTGAAAAATCTGAAGGTGCAATTTCTGGGAAAATCCAAAACATGTCGCAAGAAGGTCGATCTCAAAATTGAACATCTTCCCAAATGATTCGAGTCGCCTTATATAATAGGGTTTACTCACAGGGGGAAGACGTCTATCTTACAGCAATTTCTAGTGAAATGGAAGACCAAGTCGCCGACAATAGGGATTCTTGTGGTCAAAACGTCAATCGAAGAAATACTAAAACCGGCGAGGATAACAGAGCTCTTTCTAATGACCACGAAATCCATCTCACTAACATCTCTAATCGTTTATCTCAAGAACATACTCCAACTGAAAATTCTGAGCATTTTAAATTGGAGAAACACCTCAACGGAGAATTAGTGAGAGCTGAGGTCATATAAGCAAGTCTAGCTCCCAAGGGTCAACAAAACAATGCAAAATATCCTGCAAAGGAAGTTATTGATGTGGAAAGTTTATCAAACTCCTCATTTGGATTCAAGCCTAATGTTAAAGCTATGCACATGGTCGAACAATCAAACACAAGCATGAGCTCTAATGACATTGAGGAAGCTGAAGGTGAACAAAGACAGGTCCATCAACAAATATTCAATGAGCAAACAGGGGAGGCAAATCAATCAGGTAAGTATACTAATCCAATTCTAGTCATACTCAAATTAGTAATACTGTTAATGTTGGCCATGTGCATGATAACACCATGGGATAATTAGTTGCTATGCCTAGTGAGCAGGTACAGGGGGAGGCTGTCAACAGTGTTGTGAACCAAAGGGATCAAAACCAAATAAATGAAGCTAGGAATCTGGGGCATAGTAAACAGAAGGATCTGTGGAAAACTAGTGATCAAAAAAATTACCATAGAGATTTCCCAAAAATATCTAACAACTTTAATAAACGAGTCCCAGTGTAAGACCCCAAAAATGACTTAGCTTAAGTAGAGCCTAACTTTTTGGTAATGGTGGTATAAGGTCCTAATGTGGCCTATAACATGGTATAGAGTCAGTAGCTAAAGTATTAGGTGTATTGGAAGTCAAACGTCAAGGGATGACTAAGACGTTCGACGACTAAGTCACATAAATGCCTCACATGTGGTTTTATTTGTTTATGTGTGATTCATGAGGTTTAAAGGTCCTTAAATGAGTTATTATAGCATGTATAGATAGTGTGTCAAGTTTCGTGAAGTTTGGAGGTCAAACATCCAAGAATGTGCATGAAGTTTGAAAGATATGCCTTGAAATGACCTTGTGTGTCTAGGCATGTCTCGTCGATTTTTACGTGTTCATTTTGGATGAAATTCATGTGAGAGGTGTTCAACTTATAGAATATTATGTTTGGGTTTGAAACTTCTGGGAAATTATCCCCAAGGACCATCCAAGGGTTCTTGAGGATGGACCCAACTTGGTTGACAAGGCTGCCCCAGGCAGGCCCCAAATGACGGAGGCATTGATGCCCAGTGGGTCCATCAACGCCCCGTCGATGGGTGTATTCTGCAGTTACTTATCCTGGGGGAAGGACGGGAGCCTTGACAGGTCTCTGAATCCACCGACGGTTGCCAGCATGGCCCGTCAGTGGGCTGACGTTCGTCGATAGTGTCGTCAATGAGGGCTGTCTTCTGCACGCTGAGCTGCTGCCAAGTCAAGGGGTTAATTGTAAATTCACCACACTTCAAAATAAGAGTATTGGAAGTTTATTAAGGGTATTCTAAATGTGTATATAAGTGTTTAACACTTAGAATAATTCATTCTTCTATAATCAAAACCCCAAAATCCATTAAGAAATCCCAAAGACTCCATTGAAGTCTAAATCAAGGAACAGCTTGGAGGTGACGTTTTGAGTGGAAATTCTTCATAAAAGTGAAGAATTATCATCATTGAGGTGTTACTTTTGATCCTTGAAACTCGTTTCATCAAGGAGCCTAACTTTCAAAGATGTTTTCAAAGTTTTCAAAAGAGGAATTGTCCAATTTCATAATTCTACCATAGGTTCTTGCATTAATGGTTTTCAAACGTCTATTATGTATTATATTGATGTTGTATTGATGATTTTAACCCAAATTACCTCTGAACCCATGTAATTGGTGAACCTAAGATTTTGACTAAAATATGGGTTACTTGATATTGGCTTAATGTTGAAGAATTCATGTGTAGTTTCTTATGGGCTTTGAATTAATGTAAGAATTGTATTCAATTGTTGTAGAATTGATCTTAGATTGTTGAATCAATATTTAATTGGTTTAGATTTCATTGAGTACTATAATTATGCATTGACTGGGTGTTCATGGCCATGGGTAAGGGCCTTATGATATTGAATTGGGTGTTGGGTATTGGCTTGGAGTTTTTATAATGAAGTGGTGGTACGCTGCCCTATTTATTCTTATTCAATGTTAATTTTAATTCAATTATGTTATGATTGGTTTGGTCCACCTTTGGTGGCGGTGTTATGTGAATTGATGTGGCCTTGTCGTCGTTACTTTCTAGTACATTGATGATTATGGCCTTGTCAGCACTACCTAAACTTATATGGCTATTTGTGTAGTTGATTTGATGATGTGTGATCATATCTAACCTATATGTGAAAGTATGTGCTAGACTATTTATACTATCTAGGTGATCATGTTATGCTTTGACTATGTGTTAAGTGTGTATTCTTAGAATTGTACATGGTTGTTCTTAATTTGTCTATATGAGTCTACAATGGTTAAGTTGATAATGTTAAGGTAATGAATAGGTTGAATAAATAAGGTTAAGGGTCATTCCTAAGAGTCTAAAGGAAGATAGGCTATATGAGATAAATGAAAGTATGTTGTGTCTTGTTTAGGTAGACTATGTCCCTTACTTTATGCTTATGTGAATTTGTGATGTTTTGACTTAGAAACCTAAAGGGTCTTAGTCTTATATAAATGAATATAGGTGAGACCATTAATGATAAGAGTTTAATTTATGTGGAACCTTGAACCAAGTGGTAAGTTTATAAATCATGAAGTAGTTAGCCGTAATGGTATCCTTCATGTCATGAGTGATGGACTTAAGGATGATTGGCTGGAACGGTATCATATCATACCTTAGGAAAGTCGCAATGAGCTTCTTGTCGCCATAGTGAGATATGCCCTAGTGGACCTTGCTTTGGTAGGGTGAATGTAATTGGGTCATGAACTAGATATGTGACATGAACATTAATGTGAATTGATCTATGAGAACTAAGGCTAGCAACGAGTGAGTATGAGCAAGGGGATAGTGGTTCTAGTTAAGAAAGAGACTAGAATGCTTAGTACGCCGTTAATATTCCTTAACCATGTGCCTACATAGGATTTTTATGTTCTACCATTGTCAAGTAGAACACCTCATCGAAGTAGGATAGAACTTCGGATTCCATGCTTTGCTACCATGGTTTATGTAGGTTATTGTCTATTCTCATCATATGGGATACCTATTAGCATTAGAGAAGTTCTATGAATTTTAGGTGGTGGTATGGGACGCTACTTAGACATTGCACAATAGACTTTTATGGTGTTATTTGGAGTCCCTAGGTCTTGTCTAAGACCATTAATTGAATGTCCTTTATGTGATGTATGTCTTCTAAATGAACTAATGAAGTAACGACTTACGTTATGAAGTATGTAAGTGAATAAGTACCTAATCTAAAGTAACTTAAGGATTCCATAATTAAAGTGTGAAGAGGGCATAAGAGATGATCTCTTCATGTCTTATCTTTGGAAATCTTGAGGATGACTCTAGTTAGGGAATATGTTTGGAGTTGTTGACATGATCTAAGCCATAAGTAATCTCAAGGACTATTTAGGTAATCTTGAAGAGGTCAATCATGGACATTATCTTCTTGATTTAATTAAGTAGGTCTTTTGATAACCTTTGGAAGGAGAGTGTCCTATCATCTATGTGTTGGTGTGTTTAGTGAGAATGATCCTATCCTAGGGAATCTATAGGATCTCTTGAGTGTGTGTGCAAGGGATTGTATGGGCGGTTGCTTCACAACTCACTCAAATGAGACTTAGAGTCACCTTTGGTAGAAGAATCTTACCTTGATGATTATGATACTTTGTAAGTGTGTATGTGACTTATTATGAGTAATCTTAAGGGTCGTTTAGGCACATCTAGAGAGGGTGTATGGGCGGTCTCTCTTTGTGTGACTTAAGTGAATCTTAGGATGACTTTAAGTGAGTAAATTACATGCTAGAAGTCATTAAAAGGAGAAGTGAAAGCATTTCACTGTTAGAGTGAATAATTTAATGTACAGTGAATAATTCACTGTACAGTGAATATAGTTTGATGTAGGGTGTTCTTAGTAGTTGATATTTTTGGTTTAATGTTACCATATGTGTTTATTTGTTGATAATTGATGATGTTATGATTAAAATACTATTTATAAAATGAAAAGATGCAGGTTTCCAATAAATTCTGTTTTCATGACTTTTATGCACAATGTCATACTTAGTACATGTGGTTGTACTAATTCCATGCTTTATTTTCTATATATAGTTCTTGGTAGGTGAAGAGATTTGGGATGAAGACTTGGACAAGGAGATCATTCAAGAAGAGTTGAAGTATGTCCTCATTTGACTCGAGGACATATATGTCATTTTATGTTTCTTTTATGAAGTTTGTAATAGACTATTAGTAGTATGTTTTCAATTCGTATGGTATGTGTCCCAAGTATTGTCTTGTCTTAAGATGATTGATCGAGACTTAGTGTTTTCCATATATGAAAGAGTTTATGACTTCTATATTGTTTTAAGAAAAGTTTTATTCCGCACTACTTTTCATTATGTATATGCGATGAATGATATGAGAGGTTTGTATGAGACCTCCGAGAGGTCGAATACGCCGGTCGCAAATCCAAGATTGCACCCTATCTTCTAGGGTGTGGTTTCGGGATGTGAAAATCTTGGTATCAGAGCATAGGTTAATGAAAGTAGTCTTAGGTATCAAAAAGTCTCAAAAAGTCACCTCTAGTAGAGTCTTGACCATTGGTGTGAGTCGCGACATATCTATGAGCAAGAGGCTATAGGACGATAGTGTTTCCCTTTATTTCTACTCCTATGTTCGTGCGGTAGAGTTATGTTATGAGTAATCTTCTAAAAGTGTTTTCTTGTTTTCTAGGAGATGAATACTAGAAGTATGGCCGCTAGAAGGATGGAAGAGGGAAGGGTTGATGAGGAAGTTCCTCCTCATGTTGAGAAAGTTGAGCAAGTGCTTCATAATGGGCAAGGTGTCCAAGGTGCTCAAGGTGCTCAAGTGCCTCTTCAAGGTGATCATGCTCCTAATGTGGGAGGAGGTAATGAGGTGCCGGAGATGACTAATCAGGATATTAGAGAGGCTTTGCTTGCTTTAGCCCGAGCCGTAACTACTCAAGTTAACTTCAACATGGTGGCTAGGGTTTTGAAGAGCACTATGTCATCTAGGTTGAGAGACTTAGTGAGGGAAGAATTCTATGCGGCTATGCTACATGATAATGTGCCTTAGCTAGACACATGATGTATGCACAATCATTTGAAGAATCTAATCTTAGGAGGATGTCAAGTAACTTGAAGAGGAGTGTTGCTAGTGACCAAGTGCAACCTAGGTTCAAAAAGAGGGCTCAAACTCAAGATGGACCTAATGTTCCTAAGGATATGTTTGAGAAATGAGGTGGTTCTAGCAATGGCAAACCTACATGTGCCACTTGTGGTAAGAGACATTATGGTGAGTGTCTAGCTGGTACCGGGATTTGTTTTTGATGTGGAAAAGATGGGCACAAAGTGAGGGATTGTCCTAACATTTCTTCTAGGAAGGAGGGTAAGAAGGTTGAGCCTAGTGTTCCAAATGAAGATGCTCCAACTAAGAGGCGTTTCTATGCACTCCGGACTAGAATTGAGAAGACGGGTGATGCTGATGATGACATTGGTAAGTCCTTGTTTCTCTCATTTAGTATGACTTCCTTCTAGGTGGGGGAGTATGGTTAGAAGTTGTGTTAGAAGTATTGCATGTGCATGATGTTTAGGAGTTTAGTTGAAATTAAATTTCATTAACTTTTTGCATTGTGTGTTTTATGAAGCCTTGATCATGTTGTAAAAGGTTTTTTTATGATGTTACATTGCATACTAGCATGTCTATATCATGTATATCCTAAAAGTTGCATTTGTTAAAAAAATTGCCTAAAATCACTGTTCACTGTCCACTGTCCACTGCTCACTGTGTAATTTTTGAAAAAGTGACTAATTGATTCTTTGGTCTAAAATTGTTGTTATGTGGTTAGAACTGATTATATAAGTATGATATTGAATGTAAAATGTGTTTTTACCATTTGTAATAAGGCATGTGAGTTTTCTAGCATAATATTGTGTTGTGAAGCTCTTGAACTTGTGGAATTGATATTTTCTTCTTGGTTATGTGTTATATTGTTTGATTATGTGCTGTTAAGTTGATTCTATAATCTTGGAAATGTTCGGAGAGTGGCAAGTGTCATTCGAGGACGAATGTTGTCCAAGTGGGGGAGAAAGTAAGACCCCAAAAATGACTTAGGTTAACTAGAGACTAACTTGTTGGTGATGGTTGTCTAAGGTCCTTATGTGGCCTATAATATGGTATAGAGGCAGTAGCTAAAGTATTAGGTGCATTGGAAGTCAAACATCAAGGGATGACTAAGACGTTCGACGACTAAGTCACCTAAATGCCTCATATGTGGTTTTATGTGTTTATGTGTGATTCATGAGGTTTAAAGTTCCTTAAATGAGTTATTATATCATGTATATATAGTGTGTCAACTTTCGTGAAGTTTGGAGGTCAAACGTCCAAGAACGTTTATGAAGTTTGAAAGATATGCCTTGAAATGACCTTGTGTGTCTAGGCATCTTTCGTCGAGTTTTACGTGTTCGTTTTGGATGAAATTCATGTGATAGGTGTTAAATTTATAGATGATTATTTTTGGGTTGTAAACGTCCGGGAAATTATCCCCAAGGTCCATCCAAGGGTTCTTGAGGAAGAACCCAACTTGGTTGACAAGGCTGTCCTAGGCAGGCCCCAAACGACGGAGGCATCGACGCCCAGTGGGTCCATCGACGCCCCGTCGATGGGTGTCGTCTGCAGGTACTTATCCTGGGTGAAGGAGGGGAGCCTTGACAGGTCTCTTAACCCAACGACGGTTGCCATCACGGCCCGTCAGTGGGTTGACGCCCCGTCGATGGTGTCGTCAGTGAGTGCTGTCTTCTGCACGTTGAGTTGTTGCCAAGTCAAGGGGTGAATTGTAAATTCACCCCACTTCCAAATAAGAGTATTGGCTGTTTATTAAGGGCATATTGGGTATTTTAAATGTGTATATAAGTGTTTATCACTTAGAATAATTCATTCTTGTAAAATCAAAACCCCAAAATCCCTTAAGAAATCCCAAAGACTCCATTGAAGTCCAAATCAAGGAATAGCTTGGAGGTGACGTTTTGAGTGGAAATTCTTTATAAAAGTGAAGAATTATCAGCATTGAGGTATGGCTTTTGATCCTTGAAACTCGTTTCATCAAGGAGCCTAACTTTCAAATATGTTTTCAAGTTGTCAAAATAGGAATTGTCCAATTTCATGATTCTACCATGGGTTCCTGCATTAATGGTTTTCAAACGTCTATTATGGTTAGATTGATGTTGTATTGATGATTTTAACCCAAATTACCTATGAACATGTAATTGGTGAACCTAAGATTTTGACTAAATTATGGGTTACTTGATATTGGCTTAATGTTGATGGATTCATGTGTAGTTTCTTATGGGCTTTCTATTTATGTAAAAATTGTATTTAATTTTGGTAGAATTGATCTTAGATTGTTGAATCTATATTGAATTGGTTTATATTTCATTTATTTATATAATTATGTATGAATTGGTGTCCATGGCCATGGGTAAGGGTCTTATGATGTTGAATTGGGTGATTTGGTATTGGCTTGGAGTGTTGATGATGAAGTGGTGGTACGCTGCCCTATTTCATCTTATTCAATGTTAATTTTACTGCAATTATGTTATGATTGGTTTGGTCCACCTTTGGTGGCGGTGTTATGTGAATTAATGTGCCCTTATTGGCGTTACTTTCTAGTACATTGATGATTATGGCCTTGTCGGCACTACTTGAACTTATATGGCTATTTGTGTAGTTGATTTGATGATGTGTGATCATATCTACCTATATGTGAAAGTATGTGCTAGACTATTGATACTATCTAGGTGATGATGTTATGCTTTGACTATGTGTTAAGTGTGTAGTCTTAGAATTGTACATGGATGTCCTTAATTTGGCTATATGAGTCTACAATGTTTAAATTTATAATGTTACGGTAATGAATAGGTTGACTAAATAAGTTTAAGGGTCATTCCTAAGAGTCTAAAGGAACATAGGCTATATGTGTTAAATGAAAGTATGTTGTGTCTTGTTTAGGTAGACTTGTGTCCCTTAATTGATGCTTATGTGAATTTGTGATGTTTTGACTTAGGAACCTAAAGAGTCTTAGTCTTGTATAAATAAATATAGGTGAGACCTTTAATGATAAGAGGACCTTTTATGTGGAACCTTGAACCAAGTGGTAAGGTTATAAATCGTGAAGTAGTTAGCCGTAATGGTATCCTTCATGTCATGAGTGATGGACTTAAGGTTGATTGGCTGGAACGGCATCATATTATACCTTAGGTAAGTCGCGATGAGCTTCTTTTTGCCATAGTGAGATATGCCCTAGTGGACTTTGCTTTGGTAGGGTGAATGTAATTGGGTCATGAACTAGATATGTGACCCGTTTATATGAACATTAATGTGAATTGATCTATGAGAACTAAGGCTAGCACCGAGTGAGTATGAGCAAGGGGATAGTGGTTCTAGTTAAGAAAGAGACTAGAATGCTTAGTACGCTGTTCATATTCCTTAACCATGTGGCTACATGGGATTTTTATGTTCTACCATTGACAAGTAGAACACCTCATAGAAGTAGGATAGAACCTCGGATTCCATGCTTTGCAACCATGGTTTATGTAGGTTATTGTCTATTCTCATCATATGGGATACCTATTAGCATCAGAGAAGTTCTATGAAGTTTAGGTGGTGGTATGGGACGCTACTTAGACATTGCACAATAGACTTTGATGGTGTTATTTGGAGTCCCTAGATCTTGTCTAAGACCATTAAGTGAATGTCCTTTATGTGATGTATGTCTTCTAAATGAACTAATGAACTAATTACTTACGTTATGAAGTATGTAAGTGAACAAGTACCTAATTTAAAGTAACTTAAGGATTCCTTAATTAAAGTGTGAAGAGGGCATAAGGGATGATCTCTTCATGTCTTATCTTTGGAAGTCTTGAGGATGACTCTAGTTAGGGAAGATGTTTGGTGTTGTTGACATGATCTAAGCCTTAGATAATCTCAAGGACTATTTAGGTAATCTTGAAGAGGTCAATCATGGACGTTATCTTCTTGATTTACTTAAGTAGGTCTTTTGATAACCTTTGGAAGGAGAGTGTCCTATCATCTATGTGTTGGTGTGTTTAGTGAATGATCCTATCCTAGGGAATCTATAGGATCTCTTGAGTGTGTTTTAAAGGGATTGTATGGGCGGTTGCTTCACAACTCACTCAAGTGAGACTTAGAGTCACCTTTGGTAGAAGAATCTTACCTTGATTATTATGATACTTTGTAAGTGTGTATATGACTCATTATGAGTAATCTTAAGGGTCGTTTAGGCACATCTAGAGAGGGTGTATGGGCGGTCTCTCTTTGTTTGACTTAAGTGAATCTTAGGATGACTTTAAGTGAGGAAATTACATGCTAGGAGTCATTGAAAGGAGAAGTGAAAGCATTTCAATTTAACAGTGAATATAGGTCACTGTAGGGTGTTCGTAATAATTGATATTTTTGGTTTAATATTACCTTATGTCTTTCTATGTTGATAATTGGTGTTTTTATGATTAAAATATGATTTATAAAATGAAAAGACGCATGTTTCCTATAAAATTCATTTTTATGATTTTGATGCATAATGAGATACTTAGTACATGTGGTTGTACTAATTCCATGCTTTATTTTCTATATATAGTTCTTGGTAGGTGAAGGGATTTGGGAAGAAGACTTGGACAAGGAGATCATTCAAGAAGAGCTGAAGTATGTCCTCATTTGACTCGAGGACATATATGTCATTTTTTATGTTTCTTTTATGAAGTTTGTAATAGACTATTAGTAATATGTTTCAATTCGTATGGGCCATTTCCCAAGTATTGTCGTGTCTTAAGATGATTGATCGAGACTTAGTGTCTTCCATATATAAAAGAGTTTATGACTTCTTATTGTTTTACGAAATTTTTTAATTCCGCACTACTTTTCATTATGTATATGCGATGAATGATATGAGAGGCTTGTATGAGACCACCGAGAGATCGAATACACCGGTCGCAAATCCAAGATTGCACACTATCTTCTAGGGTGTGGTTTTGGGATGTGACACCCACAAATCCAAATTACTACCCAAAATGCTCCCAATCCCAAAAATAATGATTCCATCAATCCTAGGAGTCTTCCAGCTAATAAACAAGAGCATGTCCCTGAACCAGCCCCGTATACAGTAGTCCAAACCTTGGCTGCTAGACTCAGACATATCCATGTTGCTCAAAGTCCTACCATTGTGCTGAAAACAAACCCCAGGCAAACCACTAAACAAGGCCAACATCTGTGATTTTTAACATGCATACTCTTACTGTAGACTTCAATTAATCAATGGTTTGGAAGTTTAGTACAACTATGCCTAAGGTTGAGCTTATTAGGAAGAGTTTTATCCAGCAGACTCAATTCAGAATGAACTATATTACAACACTGTTTGGACACAACAAAGAATGACAATTGAGGGTAAACTTATGAGGATACAAGCTTGGACACCCTTCTTTACTCCGGAAGCGGAAACACCAATTGTTCCTGTATGGATTCTACTAACAGACTTACCTTGGCATTGTTTTAAAAAAACTTTCCTCACTCCTTTACTGTAAACAGTAGGTAAGGTTTTATAATTGGATACAACCGTCATTAAAAGATCAAGGGAAGGAATGTCCAAGGTGATGATGCAAATAGACTTGACTAAACCTAGACCTAGACATGTATTGATTGGGATGCACAATGATGATGATACCATAGGCATGTGGCAACCAGTGGAGTATAAAAATATGCCCCCTTACTGTTAGTACTGCAGACACCAGGTACACTACATAGATGAATGCAAATCCAAAATGAGGGATGAGGATTACAGACAGAGGAAGGAAAAAGAAAATGATAAGAAAACAAAAACAAAGAGAACCCTAGCAAAAAAGAACATGAAAAAAGACAGGACAAACCAAATGACAGTAGAGAACAACAACATCAACACACTAAAGAAAGTAACAAGCAAAAACAACCAGCACAGCAAAAGGAGGATGATTGGAAAACTCAAAGAAGGAAAAATCAAAGACAATATGAGAATGAAACTCAAAAGACAGCATGTAAACCTACCTCAACTACAAATCAGGCAGCAAAAGAAAATCATCATGCAGGTATGCCTAATAATTCAAAACAATTATTTTTACTAATTTGGAAATGCAGGAAGAACATAATACAAAAAGAGAGGAAACAAATATCATGGAGCATATAGCTTAAGAAAAACAAATAGG
The DNA here is from genome assembly GCA_016801875.1 of Solanum sitiens. Lineage (NCBI taxonomy): Eukaryota > Viridiplantae > Streptophyta > Magnoliopsida > Solanales > Solanaceae > Solanum > Solanum sitiens. The sequence continues at coordinate 670,247 of JABWTJ010000379.1, forward strand.
TATGCAGTGGGAAACAATGCAGGACAACAAGGAATGACAAAGCAAAAAGAAGACAGAAACAGAAACTCAGGTATCACAGTTGTAAAACCTAATAATAATAATGTTATGTGTCTGAGCATATGTCTGGTGAAGTTGATGGAGGGATGGATAGGGGATGTCAGGAGAGTCATACTAACTTGCAGGAAGGGGTGACCAAAGGGGGGAAATTTGCCTCATGCTTTGGATGAGGGGGTACATAATGACCTAAATAAACACCTTAGAGCCCAAACCAGTCCAAAAAAGCAAGCAACAATAGTGTAAACAAAAACAGGTTCCGCAACAACAACCCAAACAACAACAAGAGAAGGCTGTAGAAAACAAGGAAAACCAACAGAAGGAAGTAGGTCACACAGGTTAACAAAGTACAGCTTCTAAGGCACATGAAATGAGCAGTAATCCTAGTACAAGTATATAGGAAAACACACCCAAGAGTAAAAATAAGCCTAGTAAACAAAAAGGGATGCTGCAAAAAGAAGGATGATTAAAATACAAGAAAATGAGAAAAAGAAGGAACAGGAAAGAGAGGAGGAACCATGTAAAAAAATTATTATGGTTAATGATCAACAAGTCCTGGATATTTCCCCATTACAAGCTCAGTACATGACTCCACCTCCTAAAGAACCTCTACAAGAGACAACAAGAATTCCAGGTCAATACAATCCCACTTATTGATGAATATGAGGTAAATAATTCTAAGGATGAGTTTGATGAAGAAATGCAATCAATACATGATCAGGAGGATGATGATGAGAATAGTAGAGCTTTGATTAGAGCTTTTAGTCCATAGAATGATCAGACTATTGAGGATGAGATTCAACAGGTAACTCAGAATCAAGGATTATCTCCAAGAGGTCTTGAACATAACAAATTTCACTTAAAAAATCAATATATAAAAACTGTCACTGCTGGCAGACCAAATACTAGGCTATTCTCTCAAGATCATCCTAATGATTAGTACAATTATATGGAATGTGAGAGGGATCAACACCCAGGGTGTTGTGGAAAGGCTCAAAATGCTTAGGAAAATGCATCAACTATCTATTATTACAATATTGGAACCCTTTTCTTATATTGTTAATGTCCAGAACATCAAAATTCAATTAGCAATGGAGAATGCTGCTACAAACTGCATTGGCAAAATCTGGGTTTGTTGGAATGGGGATGTTGACTGTATCATTAGTGATGAGGATGAACAGCAAATCACCTGTGACATTAATCATAATGAGGTACAGAATAAGTTCACTATCACTTTTGTGTATGCAAAATGTAAAGATCACCTCAGAAGGCCTCTATGGGATAAAATGCTGCAACAAGATAGTAGTAATAATAAACCATGGTGCACTGTTGGAGATTTTAATGTTATCACTACAAGAGAGGAAAAAATGGGAGGGGTGACTTATAACATGAAGAAGATTTTTGAATTCATATTTGTTATTGAAGCTTGTGTTCTTATAGACTTAGGCTTTAGTGGACAGAAATTCACTTAGTCTATCAAACGAGGCATTGCTCACAGAATTTGGAAAAGATTGGATAGGACTCTTGTTAATGATAGTTGGCTTGAATCCATGCCCCAAACTACCATTACTCACTTATCCTCTACTGGCTCGGATAGCTGTCCTCTTATAATGGAAATGATCTCAAAGGACAATGAGTATACCAAATATTTTAAATTTCTCAACTGCTGGGTTGATAATCCAAATTTTCTGAATACTGTGAAGGCGTGTTGGGAGAGGGATATGGAAGGTAATTTGATGTGGAAGTTCCATCTAAAACTCAAAAGATTGTCTAACACTTTGAGTTCTTGGTCAAAGAAAGAATTTGAGATATTTTCTCACAGGTTAAGGAGTATGAAGAAAAGGTAAGAAATGCTGAGGAGAACCTTATCCTGGATCAAAATGAAGCTTTAAGAACTCTCTTTCATGAGCTCAATGCCAAATATATTTAATTCCTAAAATTGGAGGATTCTATCATGAAACAAAAAAACTCAACTCCAATGGTTCAAAGACGGTGACACAAACTCCAAACATTTTCATTCTCTAGTAAGGGGAAGAAGAAGAAGGCTCTTTATTCACAAAATCATCAATGAAGATAGGGAGTGATTACATGGATATCATAATATTGCTAAAGCTTCCTCTGATCATTTTCAACAAATCTTCACTGGTGATGACAAACCTATTAATGAGAAAAACCTAGATTACATTCCAAAGATTGTGAGTCATGAACAGAATGATAGGCTCACTGCCATTCCAACTATGGAGGAGTTGAAAGAAGTGTTCTTCTCTATGAACCCCACTTTTGTTGCTGGTCCAGAATGAATGAATGGCTATTTGTTTCGAAAGTGATGGCATCTGTCATATCATCAAGCAAGACCTCCTTAGAGTCATTGTAGCCTTTTTCAGTGGTCAGATAATCGATAAATATTTCTCTCATTCTTGCATCTTATTGTTATCTAACGTAAGTAACCCCAGAAAATTGACAGAATTTAGACCCATAAGTCTGAGCAATTTCACCATTAAAGTCATTTCTAAACTGGGGAGCAATAGACTTAGTCCTATTCTGCCTAGCTTGATATCTCTCAACCAATAAGGTTTTGTGAAAGGAAGGAATATTTCAGAGAACATTATGCTGGTACAGGAGATTATACACCAAATTAAGAAGCCTAACGTTGGGAGTAATGTAATTATTAAATTGGATATGACAAAAGCTTACGTTAGAGTCTCCTGGGCTTATATTTGTTTGGTATTAAGGAAAATGGGATTTGATGATAAGTTCATTGATATGGTGTGGAGAATTATGGATAACAACTGCTACTCATTCAATATTAATGGTAATAGGTATGGTTTCTTCCAATCCACAAGAGGTCTCAAACAAGGCGATCAATTTTCACATGCCCTATTTATTTTAGGTGCAGAGGTACTGACAAGATCTCTCAATAGACTCAACAACAATCCTGATTTCCATGGTTTCTTTAAGGAAAAGAGGGGTCCAATGGTGAATCACTTATGCTTCGCATATGATATTATTTTGTTCTCCTGTGGAAGAACAAAAACTTTAAATCTCATCATGCAAACTCTTAAAGATTATGAAGATACCTCTGGTCAGCTTATTAATGGAGACAAAAGCCATTTCATGATTCGCTCAAATGCCTTCAACACCACAAGGGATAGAATTAAAAGAATTACATGTTTCAAGCAGAAACAGGGTCCCATAAATTATCTAGGATGCCCACTTTTTGTGGGTAGACCTAGAATCACTTATTTTTCTGACTTGGTAAACAAAGTTATTTGAAGGATCACAGGGTGGCATACGAAACAACTAAGTTATGGAGGCAAGGCAATTCTGATTAAACATGTACTGCAATCTCTCCCCATACACATTCTCTCAGCAACAACACCCCCTTCTACTATCCATAAAAAGATTCAAATGCTCATCGCTGACTTTTTTTGGGGAAGGAGAAATGACAATAGAAAATATCATTGGGCGTCCTAGAAGAACATGAGCTTCCTAGGGGGGATTGGTATGAGGAATCTTTAAGATGTGTGCATGTCCTCTCAATACAAACAATGGTGGATCTTTAGGACTAAACACACATTATGGGGAGACTTCTTGAAAGAAAAATATTGTCAGAGGTCTAATCCTATTTGCAAAAAAGGGGACACAAGAGAGTCAATTACCTAGAAGCATATGTTACAAATAAGGAAAAACATGGAGCAACACATACAGTGGAAACTGAACTCATGATCTTGCTCTTTTTGGTGGGATAATTGGCTAGGATATGGTCATCTAGCTCAATTTTCCACCAATAGTAACAGGTTCAACAATAGTACAGTTGCTGAGTTTTGGTGTGAAGGCAGATGGAACTGGAACAAGTTAATGTAGCAAGCTCCTACTTTTCAACTTGCAAATATCCTAGTTGTAGAACTACCTACTCAACCACACCTTCCAGACCAAGCAATGTGGAAACTCAACACTGATGGAAAATTTACTTGCTCCTCTGCATGGAATGAGATCAGGGAGAAAAAATCAAAAACCTTGTTCAATTCTTTTCTTTAGCATAAGAGTATTCCTTTCAAATCATCTTTCCTTGTTTGGAGAGCTTTGAAAGGAAAACTCCCAACTAATGAAAAACTTATTGATTTTGGTAAAGAACCATCTAACTATTTTTGTTGTTCAAACAGGAAAGGAGTGGACACAATAGAACACATACTCAACAATGGGCATTTTGCAGCTTATGTATGGAAGAGTCTTGCAACAGTAGCTGGAATAAAACCAAACCACAGCTCTTTGCAACACCTCATCACACAATGGTGAACTACGAAATACCAAAACGAAGCACATAAACTCCTTTTACAGGCCACACCTATCTTCATTTGTTGGAATCTTTGGAAGAACAGGTGTGCTAGCAAATATGGAGGAAAATAATCCAACATCAGTAGAGTCAAATATGCCATTTATAAGGATACCTACAAGCTATTGACAGTAACATTCCCTCAAATTAAATGGCCCTCTACTTGGAAAGGTTTAATTCAACTAGGGGAGGCTTGTATCCTTGATACAAAAGTAACCATGGTGGCATGGAAAAAACCTCCAGATCAGTGGATAAAAATCAATACAGATGGTAGTTTGATTGACAATCCTGGTAAGATTGGAGTAGGTGGAATCATAAGGGATCAAATTGGCAAAATGGTGATGGCATTTGCTGTTCCACTTGGTTTTGGTACAAACAACCAAGAAGAACTTGAATCTGCAATTTTGGGCTGACTTGGGGGCTGGAACTAGGCTACAGAATAATTTTACTAGAGGTAGATTCACAGCTTCTTGTATAATGGCTTACACAAAAAACCAACCTCCAATGGACCATAATGACACAAGTGGAAAGCTACAAGCTCTCATCAATCAAACTCAAGAATTCACGTGCCAACACATAAACAGGGAAGCTAATTTGTGGCTAATTCATTATCCAAACTCAGCTACGCATTCACCAATGCCCAAATGTTCTTTGAAAGTCAAATGCTATCAACAGAAACCAAGGCCTATTACCAACTTGACACTCAGGAGATGCCAAGCTTCAGAAGGAAGACAACTAAAAAGATTAAAGAATTAATTTAAAATTATAGCTTCTTTGAATAGGTTAGATTAGGATAGTTTTAATGTTTTTTTGAAAATGTAAAGGGAGAGTCTCCCTTGTTTATCTTTCCTAGATACTTTGTATTGAGAGGAGTCCTCTCTTCTACGTACTTAGTGTTTGGTTTCATCTTTTTTTTAAGAGTATGAGTTGACTTCCTTTATGGAAAGTTGACTCTGAACCACCTTAGGTTCAGAGATTAGGTTTATGCCCCCCTCCTTGTACTTTTTCTTTTATTAATGATAAGGCGTGGGGGTGTCGCTCAGCCCCTACTCATCCAAGGGTAGTTAAACTAACAAAACAAAGCCCAAAATACCAAAAGCCTAACAATAATCACTAAACCATAGATATTACAACTTAAATCCTAAACCCCAAACCATAAAACCTAATAAACAACCTGAACCCTAAACCTAACCCTAACATCAACCCTAACTCTAACCCTACCATTAACCCTAAACCCTAACCCAAAATACCAAAATTCAAAATCCAAACATTAAACACTAAAGCATTGATATTAAACTTAAAATCCTATACCCAAAACCCAAATACCTAACCCTAACACTAACCCTTAATCATATACCTAAAACCCTAAGACCAAAATACCAAAACCAAAACATTAAATACTAAACCAAAGATTTTAAACCTCAAATGATAAACCCTGAACCAGAAATAAAAAAACTTACACCCTAACCCTAATCCTAACACTAATCCTAACACTAAACCCTAAACCCTAAGTCCAAAAAAAAACCTAAGTCCAAAATATAAAAAGTAAAACGTTAAACACTACACCATAGATTTTAAACCTCAAATCCTAAACCACAAACCCAAAAACCTAAAAAAACTTAAACCCAAACCCAAACACTAACCCTAAACCATTAACCAGAAATCCCAAGACCAAAATACCAAAACCCAAACATTAAACACTAAACCATAGATTTAAAACAAAAAATCCTAAACCCCAAAACCTAAAACCTAAGAAATACCATAAACCCTAACCCTAACCCTACCCCTAACATGAACCCTAATCCTAACCTTATCCTTAACACTAACCCTAAACCCTAAACCCAAAGCCCAAATTACAAAAACCCTAACTTTAAACACTAAACCATAGATATTCCAACACAAATCCTTAACCCCAAACCCTTAAACATAAAGAACAACCTAAACCCTATCCCTAACCGTAACATTAACCCTAACCCTACCATAAACCCTAAACCCCAAGCCCAAAATACCAAAACGCAAACATTAAACACTAAACTGTTGATATCAAACCTCAAATCATAATCCCTTAACACAAAAACCTAAAAAATACAATAATCCTAACCCTATCCCTAACCGTAACCCTAATCCTAACACTAAACCATAAATCAGAAACCCTAAGCCCAAAATACCAAAACCCAAACATTAAATACTAAACCATCGATCTTAAATCTCAAATGTTAAACCCTGAACCATAAAACCTAAAACAAATTACACCCTAACCATAATCCTAACCCTAACCCTAACCCAAAACCCTAAACCCTAAACCCTACGTCCAAAAAATCCCTAAGTCCAAAATACGAAATCCCAACCATTAAACACTAAACCATAGATTTTAAACCTTAAATACTAAAATACAAACCCTAAAACCTAAAAAAAAACTAAACCCTAACCCTAACCCAAACCCTAACCCTAACCTTAGCCCTAACCCTAACCCTAAACCATTTACCCGAAAACCCAAGCCCAAAATAACAAAACGCAAACATTAAACACTAAACCATAGATTTTAAAACAAAAATCCTAAACCCTAAAACCTAAAACCTTAAAAAAAACCTAAACCCTAACCCTATCTCTATCCCTATCCCTAACCTTAACCCTAACCCTATCGTTAACCCTAACCCTAAACCCCAAACCCTAAATGCAAAGCCTAAAATATCAAAACCCTAACATTAAACACAAAACCATAGATATTACAACTCAAATCATAACCTCAACTCTAAAACCTAAAAAACAACCTAAACCCTAACCCTAACCCAACATTAACCCTAACCCTAACCCTACCATAAACCCTAAACCCCATGTCTAAAATACAAAAATCCAAACATTAAACACTAAACTATTGATATTAAACCTAAAATCCTAAACTCGAAAACCAAAAACCTAAAAAAAAAAACTAAACCTAACTAAAGCTAGTCCTAGACATGTGTTGATTGAGTTAGATGATCATGATCTCACAATAGGACATAGCAACCAGTGGAGTATGAGAACCTCCCCCAATACTGTGAATATTGTAGACATCAAGGTCACTATGTAGAGGAGTGCAAATCTAAAATGAGAGATGATGATTTCAAATATAGAAAGAGCAAGAAAATGAAAGGAAATACAAAAATAAGGAAAATCAAAGCCAAAAAGAGAAGGCAAACAATCAGGATAAAGTTATAAATTCAAGAGATCAACCACAACAAAATAACAGGGAAAAGAGCATACAAAAATAGACAAAGCAGCAAAAATAGGATGAGTGGCAAACAAAAACTAGAAGGAATCACAAACAACAAGAGGAAAATATTCCGAGGACAGCATGGAGGCCCAATACATCACAAAATCAGACAACACAAGGAAATAATCACTCAACTACTCAACAAACAGGTAACTCCCCTATTTTACACCATAATGCTTTTACTAACTTGAACATACAGGAACCTCAAAAGAAAAAAAGAGAGGAAAGACCTAACAACGAGCAGCAATCTTTGCAAGCAACACAAAATAAACAAATTTTAGGAAATGCTAAAGGGAATCAAAGTAGATTGCAGGAAGGTGAGAGTAACAACAAAAATGCAGGTATCATAGTTGTAAAACCCTACTCTAATAAACCTGATATTTCTCCTTCTGAGAATGTAGAAATTGAAGGACGCTTGGATGGGGGAAGTCAGGAGCACCATACTAATATACAGGAACGGGTAACCAAAGGGAAGAATTTGCCTAATGTTTTGCATGACGGGGCTAACACATACCAAATCCCAGACCTTAGAGCCTCTGTTAACATAAAAAATCAGCAATAACCTTTGAAACAACAACAGGGTCAACAACCACAACAAACTGAGGCAAAAAACCAGGTTTACAATGCAGGAAACAAGGAAAAAAACAGAACAAGGAAACACGTAATAATGAGAAACAAAGGAAGGCTTCCATGGCAAAAGATTTGGGGAATAAAGCTAGCACTAGTAAGCCTAAAAATAGACCCAAAATCAAAAACAAACAAAGAAAACAGAAAAAGGATGCAACTAAGAGAATATTAATTAAGCAACAGGAAGGTGAACACGAAAGGGACAAAGAAAGGGAGGAGGAACCATGCACCAAATTTATCATGGTTAATGACCATCAGGGGATGGATATCCCTCCCATAAAATCTCAATATATGACACCACCTCCCAAAGACCCTCCTAATAAGGAACAATAATATTGTAAATACAATACTGCAACATTTATAGATGAGTATGAAGTGATGAATTTTGAAGTTGAGTTTGACAGAGATAATCAGTCCTTACATGACCCTGTTGATGATGATGAGACTGGTGAAGCCTTGATAAGAGCTTTCAGTCCTCAAAATGATCAGACACATAAGGATGAGATTCAACAGGTAACTCAAAATCAAGGACTATCTCCAAGAGGGATTCAATATAATAAATTTCACTTCAAGGCTAAGGACATTAAAACTTTCACTGCTGGCAGACCAAATACTAGACTCTTCTCCTCCAGATCATCTCAATGATTAGTACAATCATATGTAATGTGAGGGGGATCAACAAATAAGGAGTTGTGCAAAGACACAATATGCTTAGAAAAATTCATCAACTATATATCATTGCAATTCTTGAGCCCTTTGCTTACAGAATTAATGTGATGAACTTCAAAATTCAATTAGCAATGGATAATGCTGTGAGTAACTGTAATGGCAAAATTTGGTTGTTTTGGAATCCTGGCATTGACTATACTGTTACTAATGAAGAAGACCAACAAATTACTTGTGATTTCAAACACAATGAAATACATAATCAATTCACTATTACTTTTATCTATGCCACATGTAAAGACCATCTTTGAAGACCTCTTTGGGATAAAATGCTTCAACATGCTGCTGGGATTGACAAACTTTGGTGTTCTCTGGGAGATTATAATTTATAACTGTTGTAGATGAGAAGTTGGGAGGGGTGCCTTACAACATGAGAAAAAGTATGGAATTCGTAGTACTTTTTGAGGCTTGTGGTCTTATGGATATTGGTTATAGTGGTCAAAAGTTTACTTGGTCAAACAAAAGAGGTATCAATCACAGAATCTGGAAAAGGTTAGATAGGGCACTTATTAATGATACTTGGCTTGATTTGATTCCCCAAACTACCATTACCTATTTATCCTCTACTACTTAGATCATCGCCCATTGTTAATGGATGAACTCAAAAGAGGCTGAACAGATCAAGTATATCAAATTTCTCAATTGTTGGGTAGAATACCCCCAATTCCTAGATATTGTGAAAGCTTGTTGGGACAGGGATGTAGAGGGAAACAATATGTGGAAGTTTCATCTAAAACTGAAAGAACTGTCAAATACTTTAGTTCTTGGTCCAAGAAAGAGTTTGGGGACATTTTCTTAAAGGTTAAAGAGTATGAGGAAAAATTTAGAAACTCTTATCCATAACAACAATGAAATCAACAGGGTACACTTCAGGAACTCAATGCAAATCATATTAGGTATCTGAAGTTGGAGGTCTCTATTATGAAACAAAAAACTCAATTGCAATGGTTCAAAGAGGGTGACACTAACTCAAAATTCTTCTATTCTCTAATAAGGGGAAGGAGGAGAAAACTGTTTATTCATAGAATCAATGAGAAGGGAGAATGGTTGTAGGGAGATGAAAACATTGGAAATGCTACCTGTGAATATTTTCAACATATGTTTACTGGAGAAGACAAGGTTATTAATGAAGACACTTTAGAGTGTATCCCGAGAATGGTCTGGCAAGATCATAATGACTATCTCACCAACGTGCCTTGCATGGAAGAATTGAGAGAATTTTGTTTCTCTATGAGCCCCACTTCTGCAACAGGGCCTGATGGTATGAATGTGTGTTTTTTCCAAAAATGTTTGCATATCATCAAGCATGATCTTATGAGAGTGATTCAAGCCTTTTATAGTGGCCAAATGATTCCTAAGTATTTTTTCCATTCATGCATAGTGCTTCTTCCCAAATTGAGTAACCCCAGAAAAATGCATGCGTTCAGGCCCATCAGCCTTAACAACTTCATTAGCAAAATCATTTCGAAATTATTGAGTTGCATATTAAGTCCTATTCTTCCAAATTTGAATTCTCTCAATCAATCCAAATTTGTGAAGGGTAGAAATATCTCAGAGAATATTATGCTTGCTCAGGAGATTATTCTCCAAATCAAAAAACCTAATATTGGGAGTAATGTCATTATAAAACTTGACATGGCAAAGGCCTATGATAGAGTTTCTTCGTCCTACATTTGTCTAGTATTAAGGAAAATGGGCTTTGATTAGCTTTTTATTTAAATTGTGTGGAGAATTATGGCAAATAATTGGTATTCTATTAATATTAATGGGAAGAGATATGGTTTTTTCCATTCCACTAGAGGCCTCAAGCAAGGTGACCCCCTCTCCGCTGCCCTATTTAATTTAGGTGCAGAGCTTACAAGATCATTGAACAAGTTACACAACCATCCTGACTACCATGGTTTCTTCATCGAAATAAGAGGACCATAGGTGAACCATTTGAGCTTTGCACATGACACAATCTTGTTCACTTCTAGAAGAGCCAAACTTTACATCTCATCATCCAAATTCTCATGAATTATGAGGAGACATCTGGCCAATAGATTAATAGTTATAGAAGTCACTTCATGATTTATTATAATGTTTTTAATAGTACAAGGGAAAGAATGAAAAGAATCACAGGCTTCAAGGAAAAACAGGGACCTCTAACTTATCTAGGATGCCCTCTTTTTGTTGGTAGGCCTAGGATTATTTATTTTTCTGACCTTGTTAATAAAGTGATCTGCACGATTACAGGGTGGCATACAAAACAACTTAGCTATGGGGGCAGGGCTTTATTGATCAAACATGTGCTGCAAGCTCTACCCATGCACCTACTCTCAGTGGTAACTCCACCTTCCACTGTGCTCAAACTAATACAAATTCTTATGGCTGATTTTTTTTGGGGATGGAGGAGTGAAATGAAAAAGTACCATTGGGTCTCATGGAAGAACTTAAGCTTCCCTCCTGAGGAAAGGGGAGTGGGTATGAGAAACCTTAAAGATGTTTGTATGTATTTTCATTGTAATCAATGGTGGATCTTTAGGATTAATAACACCTTTTGGGGAGAGTGCCTAAAAGCCAAGTACTGCTAAAGATCCAACCCTATATGGGAGAAATGGGATACTGGGGAATCTATGATTTGGAAGCACATGAAACAAAACAGAAGCAAATTGGAGCAACACATTCAATGAAACTTAAATCTGGCCTTTTTTCCTTTTGGTGGGATAACTTGTTGGGTGTGGGTCCTCTTGCTCACATCATTTTTAATAGTTACATGTTTAACAATTGCACAGTAGCGTAATTTTGGATGGAGGGGCAATGGAACTACAATAAGATGATCCGACAAGCACCTCCCTGTCAACTTGCCTGCATACTACAAACAACACTTCCTCTCCAACAATAGCTCCCAGATCAGGCCTACTGGAAACTGAACACCCATGGCCAGTTTAGTTGTTCATCAGCCTGGAATGAAATTAGGAAAAAGAGCTCAAAATCTCACTTCTATTATCTCATTTGGCATAAGAACATTCCTTTCAAATCTTCATTTTTATTATGGAGAGCCTTAAGAGAAAAACTCCCTACCAATTAAAAACGAATTAGTTTTGGCATTGAGCCAACAAATTGTTTTTGTTGTTGTAACAAGCTAGGTCAAGATACAATAGAACATACCTTAAAAAATGGAGCATTTGCAGCCTGTGTTTGGAGATGCTTTGAAGAAATTGCTGGACTCAAGATAGATCATAGCTCCCTCCAACATCTCATGATTCTATGGTGGACAATTAAACACAAGAATGAAGACCACAAACTCCTACTACAGTCCACTTCTATTCTCGTATGCTGGAACATTTAGAAGAATAGATATGCTAGTAAATATGGAGGCAAAACCTCCAACATTAACAAGGGTAAGGTATGCAATATATAAAGATAATTATAAGCTAATGTCTATTAATTTTCCACATATTAGGTGCCCTGCTACATGGAAAGGAATGATTCATCTAGGTGAAATATGTGTCCATGATATCAAGGTGAACATGGTCACATGGACAAGACCACCAGAACAATGGATCAAGATCAACACAGATGGAAGTGCACTAAGCAATCCGGGCAAGATTGGAGCAGGTGGCATATTGAAGGACCAAACATGCAACTTACTGATGGCTTTTGCATCTCCTCTTGGAGAAGGCACCAACAATCAAGCTGAAATTAATGCAGCTATCTTTGGAATGACTTGGGCATTGGAATTAGGTTACTGGAAAATCATACTAGAGGTTGATTCTAAATTAACAATAAGCTGGATAATGGAAAAATAAGCCCCTCAATGCAGTATTAGTAGATAGGTTGAAAGACCCCAAGCTCTCATCACACAGACACAGGAATTCAGATGCTTACATACCTTTAGAGAAGTAAATTGGGTGGTTGATTCCTTGTCCAAACATAGCCACAAGATCACTATCCCACAACTTTACTACAACAATCATCTCCTACCTAAAGAAGCTAGGGCCTACTGTATATTAGAAGCACTGGGAATGCCATATTTCAGAACGAAAGACCAGGAGGATCAAAGAACCTCCCTAATCAGTGTATCACCCTTTTCAACTTAGCCATGGTTTAAAATTATAGCATCTTCTAATAGTATAGAATAGGTAGTTTCATATTGTTCTCTATGATGTAAAGGGAGAGTCTCTCTTGTTTATTTTCCTTGATTCTTCGTATTGAGATTAGTCCTCTCTTTTAGGTGCTTAGTTTCTTGGTTACCTTTTTTGTAAGGGGATGAGTTAACTTTCCTTGAAGAGTAGACTCTGAACCACCATAAGACCAGAGGTAAGTTTTATCCCCCCCTCCTTGTACATTTTTCTTTTATGAATAATAAGTCCCGGGAGTGTTGCTCAGCCCCTACCCCTCCAAGGGTTATTCAACTAAAAAAAATCCCAAAATCCCAAAACCTGAACATTAAATACTAAACCATAGATTTTAAACCTCAAATGCTAAACACTGAACCATAAAACCTAAAATTAAAACATATACCCTAAGCATAATCCTAACCCTAACCCTAACCCTAAACACTAAAACCTAAACCCTAAATCCAAATAAAAAAAGGGAACTCCAAAAAAAGACTAAGTCCAAAATACGAAAACCCAAACATTAAACACTAAACCATAGATTTTAAACCTCAAATCCTAAACCACAAACCCTAAAACCTAAAAAAAACTAAACCCTAACCCAAACGCTAACCCAAACCCTAACCCTAACCCTAACCTTAACCCTAACCCTAACCCTAAACCATTAACCCGAAATCCCAAGCCCAAAATAGGAAAACCCAAAAATTAAACACTAAACCATAGATTTTAAACCTCAAAACATAAAAACAAAAATAAGCCTTAACCCTATCCCTAACCCTATCCCTAACACAAACCCTAACCCTAACTTTATCCTTTACCCTAACCCTAAACCCTAAACCCTAAACCCAAAGCCCAAAATACCAAAACCCTAACATTAAAAACTAAACCATAGATATTACAACTCAAATCCTTAACCCCAAACCCTAAAACCTAAAAAACAACATAAACCCTAACCCTAACCCTAACATTAACCCTAACACTAACCGTACAATAAAACTTAAACCCCAAGCCCAAAATACCAAAACCCAAAAATTAAACACTAAACCATTGATATTAAACTTAAAATCCTAAACCCTAAACCCAAACACCTAACCCTAACCCTAAACCCAAAACCCTACCCCTAACTGTAACCCTAACCTTAACCCTAACCCTAACCCTAAATTATAAACCTGAAAACCTAAGCCCAAAATACCAAACCCCTAATAGTAAATACTAAACCATAGATTTTAAAACACAAATGCCAAACACTGAACCATAAAACCTAAAAAAATAAAAAAAATAACCCTAATCCTAACCCTAACCCTAACCCTCACCCTTAACCCTAAGCCCTAAATCCTAAGTCCAAAAAAACCCTATGTCCAAAATACAAAAACCCATACATTAAATACAAAACCATAAATTTAAACATCAAATCCTAAACCACAACAACCTAAAACCTAAAAAAAAAAAAACTACTCCAAACTGTAACCTTAACCTTAACCCTAACCCTAACCCTAAACAATCAACCCAAAACGATAAACCCTATGTCCCAAAAAAAAGTACAAAAAAACTCTAAGTCCAAAATACGAAAAAAAACAAAACATGAAACACTAAACCATAGATTTTAAACCTCAAATCCTAAACCACAAACCCTAAAACCTAAAAACAACCTGAAACCCCAAGCCCAAAATACTAGAAGTGGACTCGAAGTTATTGAGCAAGTGGATCGACAAAACAAGTTGTTGTCAGGGAGAAGCAGACATGATGTTCAAAAAAATACATGAAATCTACATCAAACTTGAAGTTTTCCATTGTCGATAGGCATATATGTAAGACAATGGTACTGCAGACTTGTTAGAAAAATGGAGTTATAAAAATGATATCATACAACATTTTTACACTCCTCAACAGCTACATGGAACTATTCGAGGAAGCTACATTTTGGAAAAAATGGGGATGCACAATTACAGAAGAAACAAGCTTAAAAGAATTATGCATCCTCCCTAATATAGCTACCCAATATTATTTGTTAAGATTGTATCTTAAGTCAAACATATCAGTAAATGAAAATTTATTCTAAATTTTCTATGTCATTATAGGTATGGATTGTTTACTGTAAGATTAGATTTTATTATTCTTTTTTGTAAAAGGGAGAGTCTCCTTAATTTATTGTATTTTACAATGGTATTTTAGAATACAACCATTTTTTAAGGATTCAATGGACTAACCTTAGTAGGTAGGTCCAATTAAACCAACATAGGTGAAGGTAAGGTATAGCCCCCCTTTTTGTACATCTTTTATTTTTTGAAACGATAAGGGTTGGGGTGTAACTCAGCCCCTAACTAACCACAAGGGTCATTCAAATGGAAAAAATCCCTAAACCCTAACCATAACCCTATCGCTAACACAAACCATAACCTTAAACCTAACCCTAAACCCTAAACCCAAAGCCAAAAATACCAAAAACCTAACATTAAACACTAAACCATAGATATTATAACTCAAATCTTTAACCCCAAACCCTAAAAACTAAAAAACAACCTAAAAACCCTAACCCTGACCCTAAAATTAACTCTAACCCTAACCCTAAACCCCCAGCCCAAAATACCAAAACCCAGACATTAAACACTAAACCATTGATATTAAACCTCAAATCATAAACCCTAACCCCAAAAACCTAAAAAAAAACAAAAGCCTAACCCTAACCCTAACCTTAACCTTAACCCTAACCCTAACCATAAACCATAAACCCACAACCCTAAGCACAAAATACCAAAACTCAAACATTAAATACTAAACTATAGATTTTAAATCTCCAATGCAAAACACTTAACCATAAAACCTAAGAAAAAAAACACTCTAACCCTACCCCTAAACACTTAGCCCTAAGCCCTATGTCCGAAAACAAAACCCTAAGTCCAAGATACCAAAACCAAAACATTAAACACTAAACCATAGATTCTAAACCTCAAATCTTAAACCACCATCCCTAAAACATAAATCCTAACCCAAACCCAAACCCAAACCCTAACCCTAAACCATTAACCCTAAACCCCAAGCCCAAAATACCAAAACCCAAAGATTAAACACTAAATCATAGATTTTAAACCAAAAATCCTAAACCCCGAAACCTAAAACCTTAAACCAAAAAGAAACCCTAAGCCCTAACCCTAACCCTAACCCTAACCCTAACCCTAACCTTAAACCCTACCTAAACGCAAAGCCAAAAATACGAAAACCCAAACACTAAACACTAAAGCATTGATATGAAACCTCAAATCCTAAACCCTAAAACCCTAATCCTAACCCTAACCCTAACCTTTACCCTTACACTAACCCTAACCATAAACCCAAAACCCTAAGCCAAAAATACAAAAACCCAAACATTAAATACTAAGCCATAGATTTCAAACCTCAAATGCTAAACCCTAAACAATAAAACCTCAATAAATCTACACCCTAACCCTAATCCTAACCCAAACCCTAACAATAAACCCTAAAACCTAAACCCTTAGTCCAAAAAAAATTCCAAAAATAAACCCCATGTCCAAAATACGAAAACCCAAATCTTACACAATAAACCATAGATTTTAAACCTGAAATCCTAAACCACAAACCCTAAACGCTAACCTTAACCTTAACGTTAACCCTAACCCTAAACCATTAACCCCAAACCCCAAACCCAATATACCAAAACCCAAACATTCAACACTAAATCATAGATTTTAAGCAAAAAATCCTAAACCATAAAACCTAAAACCTAAAAAAAATAATCTAAACCCTAACCCTAACCCTATCCCTAACACGAATCCAAACCCTAACCTTATCCTTAACCCTAACCCTAAACCCTAAACACTAAACCCACAGCCGAAAATATCAAAACCCTAACATTAAACATTAAACCATAGATATTACAACTCAAATACTTAACCGCAAACCCTAAAAACTAAAAATAACCTAAACCCTAAACCTAACCCTAACACTTACTCTAACCCTAACCCTACCATAAACCCTAAACAAAGACCAAAATACCAAAACCAAACATTAAACACTAAACCATTGATATTAAACCTCAAATCATAAACCCTAAACCCAAAAACCTAGAAAAACCAATAACCCTAACCCTAAACCATAAACCCAAAACCCTAAGCCCAAAACACCAAAACATAAACATTAAATACGATACCATAGATTTTAAACCTAAAATGCTAAACCCTAAACCATGAAACCTAAAACAACATACACCCTAACCCTAACCCTAATCCTAACCCTAACCCTAAACCCTAAACCATAAGTCCAAAAAAAAGTCAAAAAAAACCCATAAGTCCAAAATACGAAAATGCAAACATTAAACACTAAACCATAGATTTTAAACCTCAAATCATAGACCACAAACCCTAAAACCTAAAAAAAATTAAACCTTAACCCAAATCCTAACCCTAACCTTAACCCTAACCCTAACCCAAAACCATTAACCATAAACCCAAGCCCAAAGTACCGATCGCTTCCCCATTTCACAATTTTTTTCTCTCTCTAATTTCTCACTCTAACGCTCTCTCTCTAGGGAATTGACTAACAGCTAACTCTAACGGCTAGTTAAGCCAGAAGGAGATGGCACGTGAGCCACTGAAGGTCTCTTGTAGACCGCCGGACCAACTAAAATAGGGGCGCTTGAAGCAGACGATCACAATGAACCCAGAACCACCCTCTAATTCCTCTCACAACTCTGGGAATTCGTAATTGAATGAAGCGATGAACAGTGCGAGTTCCAAGAGTGAAATGGCAGGGAGTCGCGAAATTATTTACCCTGAATTAGTTAGGTTGAATCAAGACTACAAGGATACAGGGAACGATTATGATAATAAAGGGCTACAACATACTCTAAAATCAAGAAATTCTACCGTGCCAATTGAGAGAACTGAAGTGGCAATTTCTGGAGAAGTCGCAGCTAAGTCGCACGATTTTCAATGTCAGAATCAAGCACCTTCCTAGTTGTTTCAAAGTGATTTACCTTCTGGGGTTTACTCCCCTGGGGAAGATGTGCATCTTAGAGCAATTTCAACCTTAAAAGACGGCCAAGTCACCGGCACCACAAATTCCGGTAACCAAAACGTCGTTCAAACAAAAACTGCTAGTGAGGGGAATAACGGAGTAGATTCTAATGAAGATGAAGTTCACCCACGAATATATCAATCAATTAGCTCAAGATTACAATCACATTGAAAATTATGGGCAAATGAATTTAGGAATGCAGCACAGTGGTGAGACAGGAAAATACGATGACATGAATGCTGGTCTGGGTTCTAAGCATCAACAAACCAATGCAGGAGTTACACCAAAAGAAGTAATTGATGTGGAGAGCTCTTCACACTCCTCATTTGGAGTAAAGATTATCGACACTACAACACGCAAGGATGAACACTCGCAGGCAGGTATGGAGGTCAATTACATTGATGGAAGTGCTGGTATCAGTATGAAGGGACATCAACAAAATTTCAAGGAGCAGAAAGAAAAGGAACAACACTCAGGTAAGTATACTCCTTACACTTCTATGCATAATCAAATCTATAATCATGACAATGTTGGCCAGGTTCATGATAATGCCATGGGAAAGTTAGCTGATGAGTCTAGTGAGCTGGTACAGAGGGGTCTAGCCAACAAATTTGTGAATCAAAGGGATCAACATCATAGGAATGAGGATGGTAATAGGGTACAAACTCAACAAAATAATATGGGGGAGAGCCATGATCAAAACAAGTATCATAGAGATTTTCCAAAAATTTCTAGCAATTTTGATAAAACTCCTCATATTAGAAATAACCCCCAACCTATTCCTAACCAAAAAATGAATGATCCTAATAACTGTAAAGGCCACCAAAACAGTAAGACAAAGTTCCTAAGCCTTCTCCTTATACAGTGATTCAGACTTTGGCAGCAAAGCTATGACACATACATGCAGCTCAAAATCCCCCTGTGGTATTAAAAACCACCCCCATAAAGACTATCAAGCAGGGACAACCAACAATAATATTTGATATGCATGATTATATGCATACCTTAACGGTTGACTGTAAATATACTTTTGTAGGGAAATTTAGTAAAACTATGCCTAAGGTTGAGCTTATTAGGAAAAGCTTCATCCAATAGACTCAGCTAAGTAGAGGGGTCAATATAGATTACTATAACTCTAGACATGTGTTTATAGACCTTCAGAATGAGCTAGACTACAACACTGTATGGAATCAACAAAGAATGACTATTGAGGCAAAACTTATGAGAATAGAAACTTGGACACCATTCTTTACTCCGGAGGAGGAGACACCTATAGTCCCAGTTTGGATTATTTTGCTAGGATTACCTTGGCACTGCTTCAAAAAGCCGTTTCTTATTCCTCTCATAGAATCTGTAGGCAAAGTGATATACCTAGACACTGCATCCATTAAAAGATCTAGAGCTGGAATGGCCAAAGTCAAAATGCAAATTGATTTGAATAAACCTAGACCAAGGCATGTGTGGGTTAGTTTGCATAATGATGATGATACTATAGGTATGTGGCAACCTGCCGAGTATGAAAACATTACACCTTATTGTGATTACTGCAGACACCAAGGTCATGATATAGAAGAGTGCAAATCAAAAATGAGGGATGATGATTACAGAAAAAGAAAGGAAAAGGAAAATGAGAAAAAAGACAAAAACAAGGAATAACAAAATCACAAAGGGAAAGAGAATCATCAAACACAGACTAAAGAGAATGAGGAGAGCAAACAAGAAAACACCAATACAAAGGGAAATATAAACAAACATAGCAACAAATGGAAGAGGAATGGCATACACAGATAAGGAAACATACCAAACCACAGGAAGAAAAAGCTCCCAAGACAGCCTGGAAACGAGTTCAGGCACAAAACAGACTAGCAAGTGAACAACTCCATAATCCTTCTAAGCAAACAGGTGCTCCTAATAATTTACATCATAATTCTTTCACTAACTTGTATATGCAGGAAATGAAGCAGACAAAGAGGATCCCACAGACAGGAACATGGCAGTTTCCCAGGAAAACACAAATAGAAGTACCACTACTGAAAGACTATCTGATCAAACCCCAACCTTCAAGGGAGCAGGTATCATAGCTATGCAACCTAACTCTTCTACTCAATTTGTAAATGTGTTGAATGTGATTGGTGAAGTCAAAGGAGGGATGGATGGGGGAAGTAAGGAGAAACTTACTAACTTGCAGGAAGGGGTAACCAAAGGGGGGAGTTTGCCTCATGTTCTGCATCAGGGGTTGTACACTGACCATAGTCTAAACTTTAGAGCCTTTGATAATTCTAGAAACAAAATAACAGGCGGAACAACAACATATTCAACAACAGGTTCAAACTGAAAATAACAGGCAGCAGAACTCTGGAAAAAATATGGAAAAACAACAAAAAGAAAAAGAGGATAATGAGAAAAATGACAAGGTTCACAGGACAAAAGATAAAGGGAATAAAACTGATACTTGTACTCCAGAAAGCACTCCCTAGAGCAAAAATAAAACCCAGCAAACAAAAAAGGGATGCTGCTTAAAGGAGACAAAGTAAGCAACAAGGCAGTGAAAGTGAGCAAGAACAGGGAATGAGGGAGGAACCATGCAACAAATTTGTTATGGTCAATGACAATCAGGGGCTAGATATCTCCCCTCTACAGGCTCAATACATGACCCCACCAACAACTGAGCCTCTTGATAAGAGACAACAGTTTTGTCAGGTCAACACAACACCTCTTATAGATGAGTATGTTGTGGATAATTCTGAAGATGAGCTGGATAGGGACAACCAATCTCTAGATGATCCGGATGAGGATGATGAGACTAGTGAGGCTCTTATCAAGGCTTTTAGTCCATCTAATGATCAGGCTATAGAGGATGAGATACAACAGGTAACACAAAGTCAATGTTTATATCTTAGAGGGTTCCACCATGACAAATTTCATTTCATGAATCAAGATGTCCACACTATCACAGCAGGCAGACCAAACACTAGACTATTTTCCTCTAGATCTTCCCAATGATTAGTACAATCATATGGAATGTGTAACAACCCTAAAAATTAATAATATAAATACTTAGGGTGGCAAGAATGCTTGCGATTAGACCGAGGCTCACAGGGTTTGATACGCGTAGAATCAGACCTCAGAACCCTTACTACGACCAATCCAACTAACTTGGGGAGTTATTTGAGCTTGTAAAGGTTGGAACCAACCAAGTAAGGCTCTCGAAAACGAAGATTTAATCGAAGGAGTCTTTACCGGAATTAAAAAGAAGAAATCTTGAGTTTTGAGGGTCCAGGGGTAAAATGGTCTTTTCTAGGCCAAGGGTAATATTGTAATTACCCTAAGGATTTAATTAATTAATTAATTAATTTAATTAAAGAATCAATCCGGGTTGGGTCGACCCGAAATGATCCTTCTCGCAAAGGGGCACTCTACACGGGTTCGAGACCCACTAGAAGCAAAGAATTGATGATTTAATCATCAATTAAAATCTGATTTTTGTAAGGGAAAAATGGTCCTTTCACGTATTAGTTGAAATAAATCAGATTTTATTAATTTAATTTAACCCTATTTTGACTAAGTCTTGAATTAGACTCCTAAACCTAAGCTAACACTCTCCTACCACGTCTATCACACCCTCACCCAATCAAACAAACTCTTTCCAAAATATCTCTGCCAAAAATAACATGAAGAACAGAAAGTTTAACCAAGGTTCTTCTCACTTGAAGAACTCACACGAATTTTAAAGAAAAACAACGTTAATCACACGTTAGGCTTTGGGAGGTTTGTCCATCGAAGTGGTGTTGACATTTAGAGGGTTGGACGTGATTCTGGAGAAGGTCTGGGCAGCAAATTCACGTTTGACCAAGCAAATTAAGGTATGGGTTTCTTCTCTCTTGGTCCCTTTCCCAAGAGACCCCTTACGATTCAAGATATTGACTCCGAAACTAGGGTTGTTTCCCTGTTGCATGTCCTTGTCACTAGCTCCCAATGATTTCATAGGTTGGGTTTGTTTGCTGGTAGATTTAGGTATGTGTGATGTTTTTATGTTTAATGTGAATATGTTTATGTGCGTGAAATCACGAAAATGACAACCAATGTTTGATAAAAAAAACAGATGTGTGTGTGCACGTTTGGCAGTGAGTTTAGCCACTGTTTTGGAGACGTATAAAGGCATGTTATTTCTAGTATTTTATGTGCTAAAGTTGTGCATAATGTGATGTTCATATGGTGTGTGAAGTTATAAATTTTGAGTGAAAACGCTTGACTAATGTAACCCCTAAACTACACCTAATTACACACTAAGTGCTTGGTGAAATGCCCTAAGAAACTAACATGAAAAGGTTTATGAAAGGAAGTTAAAAATTATGAATAAATTTCCAGATTATTGTACTATAAATTTCGTTCAAAAAGGGGGTTGAAATCTGGAAATTTAATACATTTAAAAGAGGTGAGGCCACCCTGATTTGAACCTATGACCTCACTCTTTAGCTACTGGTTTTCGCGAGAAAGGAAAAGAAAAAAAGGGGGCTGGGGGAATCGAAATGGGGTCTGCTAGGTTAGTAGGAAGATAAGAAGAATTAAAATAAGAAAATGGGAGGCATGGGAATCGAACCCACGACCACCAGGTAGGGTGTGAAGGAAGAGAAAAATAAAGAAAAGAAAATGTGAGGCGTGGGAATCGAACCCACGACCTCAAGGCTGGAAATGGATAGGAGCGAAATAATTAATAAAACAAGTGAGGCTGTGGGGGCTCGATCCCACAACCTCACTGCCAAAAACACTTAGCCTAGCGAAATTAAATAAAAAAAAAAAAGGAGGCTGTGGGGGTTCGAACCCACCACCTCACAGCATCTAGCGAATTTAAATTAAAATAAGGAGGCTGTGAGGGTTCGAATCCACAACCTCTCTAGTCCAGCGAAATAAATAACAATAAAATAAAAGAGGTTGTGGGGGTTTGATCCCACAAACTCTTAGTTTAGGCGAAATTGGGCATTGGAATATCAATTAAAAATAAAAAGGGGTTGTGGGGGTTCGAACCCACAACCCTTCGGCCAACTTAAGAGGAAAACTAAGTAGAAAATTAATGATACGATGTTAATGTTGGGATTCAATCTAGAGTTCTAATGTTATGAATATTAAAAATGAAATAAATGAAAAATGTAAATGATATCCAAGTGATTCAAACTTGGGTTTCCTCGCCCAAACTTCCGTATTGATACATAAGTCATACGTGAACAAAATATCCAAGAATAATGCCACCTATTTAGATCAAAATCAAGATCTTGGCATATATATACAAGATACATAAGTCTTGTACTACATAATCTTAGGAATGTATGAATCAATTAACGAATTATGAATGAAGCCTCGTGGCTTGTGTGTATAGACTCATAAGTCTAGCATACGTTTTAAAGAAGTGAACCTAAGATGTATGTAATGAAATGATGTAACCCTAGAAGGGTTAAGTATGAGTGTAAAACACACTAAATGGCCTAGTACATTGGCATACGATGAAAATTATTATTATATAATGAAATGACGAAACCCTAGAAGGGTTAAGTAAGAGTGTGAAACACACAAATGTCCAAGTATATTGGCATATGATGAAACGAACATTCACGTAAAATGGGGTGAGTAGTTATGAAGAACAAATGTGCTAATGTTAATGAATGTGGTAAACATGATATGAGGCTAATGTAAAAGATGAGAACAATCTCATATGAGCCTAAGTATATATGTTACCAAAACATACTCACCTATGAGAGTGTAATGTTAATGAAAAGACCAGTCTCTATGAACACTCTAATGAAAGTATTGAGATTAACACACTTAATACTAATGATGAGATGATAAATCATCTAATGAGCTATGATGTCCTCATACTAGAAGCCAGCTTCTATGATGTATGAGTTGAATGTAATGGAACTTTATACTGAGCACCGATAGACTAGCTATGAGCGGTAATGCCTTCTTTAGGGAAGGACGGAGGTTCACGTAACTCTCATGATATGAGACTGTCCAGCTTGTCGGGTATGGGTCTCCTTATATCTCCTAGTCTTCGAACCTATACTGCCAATATAGGGATCTAGCGGGGTTAAATTCCCATGTACGCTAGCATGTTTTTGGGTCACTTTGGCCGGTGATTCCACCTCTTTTCGGTGTGGGGAAGACACTGGATTTCATGATGCTCACATGATCTATGTAGGTTAAAGTCAAAGTTCCACTAAATGAATGAGGCCAGCCTCAAATGAAGCACATAATGAAATGAATGATACCAAAGGTTTTAGGATGGGATAATCAAGAGGTGAGCTAGACTCAGGTAATGACACTAGGTTATTCTTGATCATTGCACAGCGAACCCGATGAAAGTCTTAAACTACACCCTAGGTATAGCTGGTATTTACACTGGACTATGAATGAAATGAAATGAAGTACGTATGAATGAATGAAGCAGACTCTGTGTTTGCTAATGAAGACTCCCTAGTTGAGGTCCCATATGTTGAGCCCTCATTTTGGAAAGTCTTAATGTCAAGTCCATGATTCCAAGGTCTCATGGCATATGAATGAATGTTATAAAAGATGTTATGTACTGTATGCTATATGATATGTGCTATGTGTAAGATGTTATGTGCTGTGTGTAATATAATAAGTATGATGATGCATGTTACTCTCATGGCATGACTTTCCTAAACAGAATTTGGAAAGCGCACTGACTTTCCTAATCCAAATTTGGAAAGCTCACTGACTTTCCTAATCCAAATTTGAAAAGTTCACTAACTTTCCTAATCCCAATTTGGCAAGTCCACTGAGTTGACTTTCCATAATCATGTTGTTAGGAAAGAGCTATCCTTTCTCATGCATGTCCTTGGTGTGTGCTTGCATATACCCATACTTAGTACAAGTGTGTACTAACCCTATACAACTCTACAATTTTAGGTGCAGGCACAGGTGGACCCTAGAGCTACAGGTTGACGCTGAAGCTATTCGAACGTCGAGCATCATCCGGACTTGGTAGGCCGTCATGCTTTCGAGGATGCTTGCCCGTTTATATTCTAGATTAGTCTTAGTATTGATCTAGTGGAGTATGTTCCACTAGCGTTTTTTTCCCGTATTATTTCAGACATTGTATTGGTGCCATTTTGGCAAGTATACATTTATTGTTATATTAAACTATTTCTTTCATTTGATGATCTTAATGTTAGATGGTTGATGGTGAACAAATTATGAATGTATTAGAAATGATTAGCAAGTATGTTAATAAACAAAAAGTTCAAATTTTCCGCTAAAATTGACCTAGCTAAAGTAAGAATGACGTAAGTAGGCTTGTCTGCGACCTCTGAGAGGTCAACGACGCCGATCTCGTCTGGGGTCTAGATTCCAGTCGTGACAAAGTTGGTATAAGAGCACTAGGTTAAATTTCGAGTATAATAAGTTCACCTCAACCACATTGAGTAGTTTCTAAGTCATGGTAGTGAAGTGCACCACTATCCTAAATCAGAGACTGCATAATGCGTAGGAAAATTTCCCTTCTTCTGATCTCGTCTTGGTGTTATGAGCATGTCTAGCATCAATTCTTATTGTTTTCAGAGAATGAATACTAGGAGGAACGTTGGTCAGAGGAGAGGAGGAGCAGCTGCTGGGAACAATCAGGTTCCACCCAGGCTCCAGCTGAAGGAGTGGATATACCAGTTAACCCAGCTGGGTTGGATGATGCTGAGGTGAGGGCATCTCTGGCCCATATGGCACAGGACATTACTATGCAGGCCCAGGCTATGACTGCCCAGGTCAACCGGAAGGATGTTCAGAGGGAGAACCCACCGGTTCGTAGCATGGCTGACAGGCTGAGAGACTTCACGAGGATGAATCCTCCTATTTTCACAGGGTCCAAGACTTCAGAGGATCCCCAGGAGTTTGTGGACGAGGTGCATAAGATTATGGTAGCTATGGGGGCCACCGATACTGAGAAGGCTGAGCTGGCTTCCTATCAGCTCAAGGATGTGGCACAGACTTGGTGCAAGATGTGGTAGGATAGTCGAGCTTTGGGCGGAGTTCCATTCACTTGGGAGTTGTTTAAGATAGCCTTTCTGGAGAGGTTCTTTCCCAGAGAAATGAGGGAGGCCAAGGTTGAGGAGTTCATCAACCTTAAGCAGGGATCTGTGACAGTCAGGGAGTATTCCCTGAAGTTTGTTAAGTTATCCACATATGCTACTTTCCTTAGTATCTAACAGCAAGGATAAGGTGAGTACTGAAGTTTGTTAAATTATCCAGGTATGCTACTTCCCTTGTGTCTAACAGCAGGAATGAGATGAGCAGGTTCCTCACAGGAATCAATGGAGATCTGGAGGAGGAGTGTCGGTCTGCGATGCTCCATGATAATATGGACCTTTCCAGGTTGAGGGGGCATGTCCAGCAGGTAGAGGACAGCCACAAAAAGAGGGGTATTCGTTATGCTAGGAGGCCTAAGCCTCAAGATCCGATAGGTCCCAGCCATGGATGCCACAGAAACAATTTTGGCGTCCGTGAGCAGCCCAGATTCAAGAAGGGGCAACAGAGTTCTTGGAACTCTAACTTTCAGAGTAGTACAACACCTAGAAGAGGCAGACCTGATCCCAAGAGGGGCAATGGAGGTGAGATGCAGCGTCCTAAAAAGAATTGTGCTAAGTGTGGCCGAGCTCACAGTGGAGAGTGCAGACAGGGCACTAATGCCTGCTTTGGTTGCAGTAAGAGTGGGCATATGGTTAGAGACTGCCCACAGAGCAGAGGTCAGGCTGGAGGTAATGCTCAGCCTAGGCCTAATCCACAGGGTGCAGCAGCAGCCCAGCCTCCTAAGAGGAACAGGTTCTAATCCCTGAAGGGCAGGGAGGAGCAGGAGAAGTCCGCTGATGTGGTCACAGGTATGCTGCAAGTATTCTCAACTTCTGTTTGTGCTTTACTTGATCCAGGGTCTACGCTTTCCTTTGTAACTCCTTTTCTTGCTCTCAGTTTTTGAGATATTGCCTAAAGTTCTGCATGATCCTATTGTGGTTAGTACACCTTTAGGAGAGAATGTAAGAATTGATAGAGTATACAAGGATTGCCCAATAGTTGTAAGTGGTAAGACTATGTGTGCAGACTTGATTGAGTTACCCATGCATGATTTTGATGTTATTCTTGGCATGGACTGGCTTCACAGTTGTTATGCTTGCTTGGAATGTCGTAGTAGAGTGGTGAGATTTCGTTTCCCTAATGAAGAGGAGCTAGTCTGGGAGGGGTACAACTCGAGTCGTCCTAACCTCTTGATTTCGAACCTTAAAGCCAATAAAATGATGTCCAAGGGGTTATTGTGTCATCTTGTGAGTGTTAATGATTTAGATTATGACATTCCTTCCATAGACTCAGTGCCTGTAGTGAATGAGTTCCTAGATGTATTTCCTGATGATTTACCTGGAGTCCCTCCCT
This sequence comes from Solanum sitiens, assembly GCA_016801875.1. Classification (NCBI taxonomy): domain Eukaryota; kingdom Viridiplantae; phylum Streptophyta; class Magnoliopsida; order Solanales; family Solanaceae; genus Solanum; species Solanum sitiens. The sequence continues at coordinate 697,797 of JABWTJ010000379.1, forward strand.
CTCGAGAGATTGATTTTGGTATCGACTTAGAACCCGATACTAAACCAATTTCAATTCCTCCTTACAGAATGGCTCCAGCTGAACTCAAAGAGTTGAAGCTGCAGTTAAAAGATCTCACTGACAAGGGTTTCATTCAGCCGAGCATATCCCCTTGGGGCGCTCCAATGTTGTTCGTGAAAAAGAAGGATGGAACCCTTAGAATGTGTATCGATTATCGGCAGCTCAACAAAGTCACTATAAAGAATAAGTATCCACTTCCCAGAATAGATGATTTGTTCGATCAGTTCCAAGGGTCTAGTTTCTTCTCTAAGATTGATCTTCGTTCAGGGTATCATCAGCTTAGGGTTAGGGATGGAGATATCCCAAAGACAGCCTTTCGTACCCGTTATGGTCATTATGAGTTCTTAGTCATGTCATTTGGTCTTACGAATGCACCTGCTGCATTTATGGACCTCATAAACTGAGTCTTCCGTGAATACCTTGATTCTTTCGTCATAGTATTCATTGACGACATCCTCATCTACTCTAGGACCAAGGAAGAGCATGAACAACATTTGAGACTAACCTTGCAGGTACTTAGACAACATTAGTTGTACGCCAAATTCAGCAAGTGTGAATTATGGCTTAGATCAGTGACCTTTCTAGGTCATGTTGTGTCCGATCAAGGTGTGGAGTGGATCCTAGGAAGACTGAGGCTGTGAAGAACTGGCCAAATCCTCTTACTCCCACTAACATCCGTAGCTTTCTGGGATTGGCTTGTTACTACCGCAGGTTTATGGATGGCTTTTCTTCCATTGCTGCCCCATTGACAGCTTTGACTAAGAAGAAAGCCAACTTTGAGTGGACGGAGACTTGTGAGAGAAGTTTCCAGGAACTCAAGGACAGACTCACTTCAGCCCCGGTGCTTACTTTGCCTAAGTGTGGTGAGAATTACACTATTTACTGTGATGCATCTAGGGTTGGTTTGGGTTGTGTTCTTATGCAGGTTGGTAAGGTGATAGCCTATGCGTCCAGACAGCTCAAGGTTCATGGGAAGAATTATCCCACTCATGACCTGGAGTTGGAAGCTATGGTGTTTGTACTGAAGCTGTGGAGGCACTACTTGAATGGAGTGCATGTGGATGTATTCACAGACCACAAGAGTCTCCAGTACGTGTTCACACAGAGGGAGTTGAATCTACGTCAGCGGAGATGGTTGGATCTGTTGAAGGATTATGACATGAATGTTCACTACCATCCAGGTAAGGCTAATGTTGTAGGTGATGCTTTGAGAAGGATGAGCATGGGAAGTACAGCCCACGTTGAGGATGAGAAGAAGGAGTTGGTGAAAGATGTACACAGACTGGCCAGACTGGGTGTGCGATTGGTTGACTCTACTAGTGGGGATGTATCAGTTCATCCTAGTTCTGAATCATCCTTGGTAGTTGAAGTCAAGCAGGGTCAGCATCTAGATCCTGTGTTGATGAAGCTGAAGGACTCAGTGTTGATAAAGATGAATGAGTCTTTCGCTTTGGGAGGTGATGGCATACTTAGGTACCAGGACCAGTTGTGTGTTCCAGATATGGATGATTTGCGGACCAAGATTGTTGCAGAGGCCCATGGTTCCAGATATTCCATACATCCAGGTTCCACCAAGATGTATCATGATCTTAAGCAGGTTTATTGGTGGGATGGCATGAAGAAGGACATTGCAGAATATGTGGCCAAGTGTCCTAATTGTCAGCAGGTTAAGGCGGAGCATCTTAAGCCTTGCGGTCTGACTCAGATTGTTGGGGTTCCGACTTGCAAGTGGGAGGCCATTAATATGGATTTTGTAGTTGGTCTTCTGATGACTAGGAGGCATCATGACTCCATATGGGTTATTGTGGACAGATTGACTACGTCTGCCCACTTTATCCTTGTGAAGTCTACTTATAGAGCCGAGGATTATGCGAGACTCTATATCGATGAGATTGTGAGATGGCATGTGATTACTTTGTCTATCATTTCAGATAGAGGAGCTCCGTTTACTTCATATTTCTGGAGATCTTTCCAGAAGAGCTTGGGCATGCAGGTAAAGCTTAGTACTGCCTTTCATCCTTAGACTGGTGAGCAGGCAGAGCGCACCATTCAGACATTGGAGGACATGTTGAGAGCGTGTGTGATTGACTTTAGAGGTAGCTGTGATGACCATCTGCCTTTGATAGAGTTCTCGTATAATAATAGCTATCACTCCAGCATTAGGATGGCACCGTTTGAGGCACTGTATGGTAGGAGGTGTAGATCTCCAGTTGGGTGGTTCGAGGTTGGAGAGTCATCCGTTTTGGGTCCAGAGATCATTCATGAGGCCTTAGAGAAGGTCAGAGTGATTAGGGACAGGTTGACTACTGCTTATAGTCGGCAGAAGTCATATGCAGATAATAGGAAACGGCCCTTAGAGTTTGATGTTGGTGACGAGGTTTACTTGAAGATATAACCTATGAAAGGGGTGATGAGATTTGGTAGAAAAGGGAAGCTGAGTCCGAGGTATGTTGGGCCTTATGAGATCCTACAACGTGAGGGTGAGGTGGCCTATGAGTTAGCATTACCTGAGAGCTAGCTTCTGTTCATCCAGTCTTTCATGTCTCTATGTTGAAGAAGTGCCTAGGTGATCCAGCATCGATTCTACCTGTTGAAGGTATGGGGGTTGGTGAAGACTTGTCTTAAGAGGAGGTACCTGTTGAGATCTTAGACAGACAGGTAAAGCGGCTGAGAAACAAGGAGATTGCCACAGTGAAGGTATTGTGGAGAAATCATCTTGTTGAGGGTGCTACGTGGAAGGCTGAGGCCGACATGAGATCCCGCTACCCTCATCTTTTCAGCTCTTGAGGATAGACTTCCTACTCTTAAGTCTATGTTTCCTTATCTCTCCGTATTTTATTGTTGTTGCTTGATTATGCATAGTGATTTTGTTATGATCTGAATGGCATTACGATATGTAGTGGTAGTGTCATTCGGGGACGAATGTTCCTAAGGGAGGATAATGTAACAACCCTAAAAATGAATAAGATAAATACTTAAGGTGTCAAGAATGCTTGCGTTAGACCGAGGCTCACACGGTTTGATACGCGTAGAACCAGACCTCAGAACCCTTACTACGACCAAGCCAACTAACTTATAGAGTTATTTGAGCTTGGAAAGGTTGGAACCAAACAAGTAAGGATCTCGAAAACGAAGATTTAATCGAAGGAGTCTTTACCGGAATTAAAAAGAAGAAATCTTGAGTTTTGAGGGTCCAGGGGTAAAATAGTCTTTTCCAGGACAAGGGTTATATTGTAATTAACCTAAGGAATTAATTAATTAATTAATTAATTTAATTAAAGAATTAATCCGGGTTGGGTCGACCCGGAATGATCCATCTCACAAAGGGGCACTCTACACGGGTTCGAGACCCACTAGAAGCAGCGAATTAATGATTTAATCATCAATTAAAATCTGATTTTTGTAAGGGCAAAATGGTCCTTTCACGTATTAGTTGAAATAAATCAGATTTTATTAATATAATTAAACCCTATTTTGACTAAGTCTTGAATTAGACTCCTAAACCTAAGCTAACACTCTCCTAACACGTCTATCACACCCTCACCCAATCAAACAAACTCTCTCCAAAATATCTCTGCCAAAAATAACATGAAGAACAGAAAGTTTAACCAAGGTTCTTCTCACTTGAAGAACTCACACGAATTTTAAAGAAAAACAACGTTAATCACATGTTAGGCTTTGGGAGGTTTGTCCGTCGAAGTGGTGTTGACATTTACAGGGTTGGACGTGATTCTGGTGAAGGTCTGGGCAGCAAATTCACGTTTGACCAAGCAAATTAAGCTATGGGTTTCTCCTCTCTTGGTCCCTTACCCAAGAGACGCCTTACGATTCAAGATATTCACTCCGAAACTAGGGTTGTTTCCCCGTTGCATGTCCTTGTCACTAGCTCCCAATGATTTCGTAGGTTGGGTTTGTTTGCTGGTATATTTAGGTATGTGTGATGTTTTTATGTTGAATGTGAATATGTTTATGTGCGTGAAATCACGAAAATGACAACCAATTTGTGATCGGAAAAAAAATGATGTGTGTGAGTGCACGTTTGGCAGTGAGTTTAGCCACTGTTTTGGAGACGTGTAAAGGCATGTTATTTCTTGTATTTTATGTGCTAAAGTTGTGCATAATGTGATGTTCATATGGTATGTGAAGTTACAAATTTTGAGTGAAAACGCATGACTAGTGTAACCCCTAAATTACACCTAATTACACACTAAGTGCTTGGTGAAATGCCCTACGAAACTAACATGAAAAGGTTGATGAAAGAAAGCTAAAAATTATGAATAAATTTCCAGATTAGTGTACTTTAAATTTCGTTCAAAAAGGGGGTTGAAATCTGGAAATTTAATACATTTAAAAGAGGTGAGGCCACCAGGATTTGAACCTGTGACCTCACTCTTTAGCTACTGGTTTTCGCGAGAAAGGAAAAGAAAAAAAGGGGGCTGGGGGAATCGAAATGGGGTCTGCTGGGTTAGTTGGAAGATAACAAGAATTAAAATAAGAAAATGGGATGCGTGGTAATCGAACCCAAGACCTCCAGGTAGCGAGTGAAGGAAGAGAAAAATAAAGAAAAGAAAATATGAGGCGTGGGAATCGAACCCACGACCTCAAGGTTAGAAATGGATAGGAGCAAAATAATTAATAAAACAAGGGAGGCTGTGGGGGCTCGATCCCAGAACCTCACTGCCAAAACCACTTAGCCTAGCGAAATTAAATAAAAAAAATAATAGGAGGTTGTGGGGGTTCGAACCCACCACCTCACAGCCTCTAGCGAATTTAAATTAAAATAAGGAGGCTGTGGGGGTTCGAACCCACAATATCCCTAGTCCAGCGAAATAAATAACAAAAAAATAAAAGAGGTTGTGGGGGTTTGATCCCACAACCTCTTAGTTTAGGCGAAATTGGGCTTGGAATATCAATTAAAAATAAAAAGGGATTGTGGGGGTTCGAACCCACAACCCTTCGGCCAACTTAAGAGGAAAACTAAGTAGAAAATTAATGATACGATGTTAATGTTGGGATTTAATCTAGAGTTCTACTGTTATGAATATTAAAAATAAAATAAATGAAAAATGTAAATGATATCCAAATGATTCAAACTTGGGTTTCCTCGCCCAAACTTCCGTATTGATACATAACTCATAGTGAACAAAATATCCAAGAATAATGCCACCTATTTAGATCGAAATCAAGATCTTGGCATATATATACAAGATACATAAATCTTGTACTACATAATCTTAGAAATGTATGAATCACTAAACGAATTATGAATGAAGCCTCGTGACTTGTGTGTATAGACTCATAAGTCTAGCATACGTTTTAAAGAAGTGAACCTAAGATGTATGTAATGAAATGATGTAACCCTAGAAAGGTTAAGTATGAGTGTAAAACACACTAAATGGCCTAGTACATTGGCATACGAAGAAAAATATTATTATATATTGAAATGACGAAACCCTAGGAGGGTTAAGTAAGAGTGTGAAACACACAAATGACCAAGTATATTGGCATATGATGAAATTAACATTCACGTAAAATGGGGTGAGTAGTTATGAAGAAAAAATGTGCTAATGTTAATTAATGTGGTAACAACATGATATGAGGCTAATGTAAAAGATGAGAACAATCTCAAATGAGCCTAAGTATATGTTACCAAAATGTACTCGCCTATGAGAGTGTAATGTTAATGAAGAGACCAGTCTCTATGAACACTCTAATGAAAGCATTGAGATTAACACAGTTAATACTAATGATGAGATGAGAAATCATCTAATGAGCTATGATGTCCTCATACTAGAAGCCAGCTTCCATGACGTATGAGTTGAATGTAATGGAACTTGATACTGAGCACCGATAGACTAGCTATGAGCGGTGATGCCTTCTTTAGGGAAGGGTGGAGGTTCACCTAACTCTCATGAGATGAGACTGTCCGCCTTGCCAGGTATGGGTCTCCTTATATCTCCTAGTCTTCAAAGCTATACTGCCAATAGAGGGATCTAGCGGGGTTAAATTCCCATGTACGCTAGCATGTTTTTGGGTCACTTTGGCTGGTGATTCCACCTCTTTTCGGTGTCGGTTAAAGTTAAAGTTCCCAATGAATGAATGAGGTCAGCCTCAAATGAAGCACATAATGAAATGAATGATACCAAAGGTTTTAGGATGGGATAATCAAGAGGTGAGCTAGACTCAGGTAATGACACTAGGTTATTCTTGATCATTGCACAGCAAACCCGATGAAAGTCTTAAACTACACCCTAGGTATAGCTGGTGTTTACACTGGCCTATGAATGAAATGAAATGAAGTACATATGAATGAATGAAGCAGACTCTGTGTTTGCTAATGAAGACTCCCTAGTTGAGGTCCCATATGTTGAGCCTTCATTTTGGAAAGTCTTAATGTCAAGTCCATGATTCCAAGGTCTCATGGCATATGAATGAATGTTATAAAAGATGTTATGTACTGTATGCTATATGATATGTGCTATGTGTAAGATGTTATGTGCTATGTGCAATATGATAAGTATGATGATGCATGCTACTCTCATGGCATGACTTTCCTAAACAGAATTTGGAAAGCTCACTGACTTTCCTAATACAAATTTGGAAAGCTCACTGACTTTCCTAATCCAAATTTGGAATTCACTAACTTTCCTAATCCCAATTTGGCAAGTCCACGGACTTGACTGTCCATAATCATGTTGTTAGGAAAGATCTATCCTTTCTCATGCATGTCCTTGGTGTGTGCTTACATATACCCATACTTAGTACAAGTGTGTACTAACCCTATACAACTCTACAATTTTAGGTGTAGGCACAGGTGGACCCTAGAGCTACAGGTTGACGCTGAATCTATCCGGACGTCGAGCATTCAGTGGACTTGGTAGGCCCTCATGCTTTCAAGGATGCTTGCCCGTTTATATTATAACTTAGTCTTAGTATTGAGCTAGTGGAGTATGTTCCACTAGCGTTTCTTTACCGTATTATTTCAGACATTGTATTGGTGCCATTTTGGGAAGTATACAGTTATTGTTATATTAAACTATTTCTTTCATTTGATGATCTTAATGTTAGATGGTTGATGGTGAACAAATTATGAATGTATTTGAAATGATTAGTAAGTATGTTAATAAACAAAAAGTTCAAATTTTCCGCTAAAATTGACCTAGCTAATGTAAGAATGAAGTAAGTAGGCTTGTCTGCGACCTCTGAGAGGTCAACGACGCCGGTCTCGTCTGGGGTCTAGATTCCAGTCGTGATTAAATGTGAGAGAGATCAACACTCAAGGGGTGTTGGAGAGACTCAAAATGCTCAGGAAACATCATCACTTATCCATCATAACGATTTTGGAACCATTCTCAAATAGTGTACATGCTCAAAGCTTTAAATTCCAGGTAAACATGGAGAATGCTACTAGTAATTTAATGGTAAAATTTGGGTTTTTTGGAGGAGTGATATTAACTGTAATATTCTTGATGAAGATGAACAACAAATCACTTGTGAAATGAGTTACAGTTTCAATTTATTACTACTTTTGTCTATGCAAATTGCAAAGATCATCTTAGGAGGCCCCTTTGGGATAAGATGTTACAACAAGACACTCTGGATACCAAGCCTTGAAGCCTGTGGCCTTTTGGACATTGGTTTCAGTGGTCACAAATTCACTTGGTCCAACAAGAGAGTTATTAATCAAAGAATTTGGAAGATACTTGACAGGCTATGGTAAATGATTCATGGCTGGAAATGATGCCCCAGACCACTATCACTCATTTGTTAGCTACTGGATCAGACCACTGTCCTCTTCTAATGGAAGTGATTTCTAAAGAAACTGATCACATCAAGTACTTCAGATTCCTTAATTTCCGGGTTGACAATCCTCTCTTCATGGAAAGTGTGAAAACATGTTGGGATAGGGAAGTGGAAGGTAATAGTATGTGGAGATTTCATCAGAAACTGAAAAGGCTGTCGAGTACTCTTAGTGCTTGGTATAAGAAGGAATTTGGTGACATCTTTCAGAATGTCAGGATGTATGAGTAACATGTTGACAAGGCTTAAGAAAACTACATCCTAGACCAAAGTAACTCAAACAAAACTTCCCTCCATGAGCTCAATGCCCATTACATTAAGTTCCTCAAGCTGGAAGACACTATTTTGAAACAGAAAACACAGCTCCAATGGTTGAAGGAAGGTGACACAAATTCTAAATACTTCCATTCAATAATAAGAGAAAAAAGAAGGAAGTTATTTACAGACAAAATTACCAGTGAAGATGGGGAATGGATACAAGGTGAGGAGAATATTGCTCTGGCAGCTTGTGATCATTTTAAAGGGATTTTTACAGGTGAAAGATGAGCTTAAGAGTGTGATTTTTTCTATGAATCCTAACTCTGTAGCTAGTCCAGATGGCATGAATGGTTACTTCTTTCAGAAGTATTGGCACATTATCAAGAATGACTTGATGGGAGTTATTCAGGCCTTCTTCAGTGGCCAAATGATTCCTAAATAGTTCTCACATTCTTGTATTGTCTTACTTCCTAAAGTAAGTAATCCTAATAAACTAACAGAATTTAGGCCCATAAGTTTGAGCAATTTCACTGGCAAGATTATATCTAATGAGCAACAAACATAGTCCTATCCTCCCATCCCTAATTTCTCTTAACCAATCCGGGTTTGTTAAAGGTAGAAGCATTTCTAAGAACATCATGTTAGCTCAGGAAATAATTCACCAAATCGAAAAACCCAACATTGGTAGCAATGTCTTCATAAAATTGGACATGGCAAAGGCTTATGACAAGGTTTCATGGTTTTATATCTGTCTTGTTCTAAGGAAAATGGGATTTGCTGAAGTCTTCATTGATATGGTGTGGCGAATTATGGCCAACAACTGGTACTCAATCATAGTCAATGGTAAGAGGTATGGGTTCTTCCACTCCACTAGAGGACTTAAGCAAGGTGACCTCCTCTCTCCAGCCCTATTTATTTTAGGTGCAGAATTCTTATCAAGGTTACTCAACAGGCTGCATAACCATCCGGATTATCATGGCTTTTTCATGGAAATGAGGGGGGCCCAAGTGAATCATCTGTGTCTTGTAGATGATATAATATTGTTCACCTCTGGAAGATGCGAAACCCTGAATCTCTTAATGCAAACTCTAAAAGAGTATGAAAATACTTCTGGGCAGATCATCAATGGAGACAAGATTCATTTTATGATTCACTCGAATGCCATCAATAGCATATGAGATAGAATCAAAAGACTCACAGGTTTAAGACAAAAACAGGGCCCTCTTACATACCTAGGCTGCCCTTTATTTGTTAATAAGCCTAGGAATATTTCTTTCTATGACCTTGTTAACAAAGTTGTATGCAGGATTACAGGTTGGAAAACCAAACAAATCATCTATGGTGGTAGAGAATTTCTTATAAAGCATGTTCTGCAGGATCTTCCCATACATCTACTGTCTGTTGTAACACCTCCCTCTTCTGTAATTAAACAAATTCAAATGCTCTTTGCTGATTTTTTTCTGGGGATGGAAATGTAATAGGAAGAGGTACCACTGGGCATCATGGAAAAATTTAAGCTTCCCATATGATGAAGGGAGGGGGGGAATGAGGAACTTGAAGGATGTTTGCTTGGCTTTCTAATACAAGTAGTGGTGGACTTTTAGAACTAAACAAACCCTTTGGGGAGATTTTTTGAGAGCAAAATATTGTCAAAGATCCAACCCTGTGTGCAAAAAATGGGATACTGGGGAGTCATTGAGTTGGAAAAATATGTTGATAAACAGACACCAAGTTGAGCAACATATCCAATGGAAACTCCAAGCAGGAAACTGTTATTTTTGGTGGGATAATTGGCTTGGCACTGGGCCATTAGGACAATTCTCTACCAATAGTAACAGATTCAACAACATCACGATGGCAGATTTTTGGAAGAAGGACAGTGGAGTTGGAGCAAGTTGATAGAACAGGCCCCTGCTAGTCAGTTTGCCAACATCATTGCAACATAGTTTTCTCCACAACACCACCTTCCGGATCAAGCTGCGTGGAAACTCAAAATTAATGGAGTCTTTACTTGCTTTTCTGCCTAGGAGGAAATCTGTGAAAAAAGAACCAAAAATCATTTCAATTACCTCTTATGGCATAAAAACATTCCTTTTAAATCCTCTTTTTTACTTTGGAGAACCTTAAGGGGTAAACTCCCTACTAATGAGAAATTGACTAACTTTGGCATTGAGCCAACACATTGTTTTTGTTGTGGTGACAGGGCAGGTATGGATATCATAGAGCACACCTTTAACTCAGGACAATTTGCAGCCAACGTGTGGAGGAGCTTTGCAACCAGTGCAGGAATCCATCCAGACCACACTTCACTGCAACAACTTATCCAACACTGGTGGACAACCAGGTGTAAAAATGCCACTCACAAGCTACTTCTGCTGGCCACACCTATCTTTATTTGTTGGAATCTGTGGAAGAACAGGTGTGCCTGCAAATATGGAGGCAAAACAACCAATATCAGCAGGGTTAAATATGCAGTTTACAAGGACAACTACAAAATGTTGACCACTGCTTTCCCTCAAATCAAGTGGCCGGCCAAATGGACAGAATTAATCCAAGTTTGTGAAAGGTGTGTTCATGATACTAAAGTGAACATGGTAACCTGGACAAAAACCCCGGACCAGTGGATCAAGATTAATACAGATGGAAGTGCAATTAACAACACAGGCAAGATTGGCGCTGGAGGTATTCTAAGAGATCAATCTGGCAAGCTTCTGATGGCCTTCACATTTCCACTTGGTGAAGGCACAAACAACAAAGAAGAAATTAAAGCAACCATTTTTTGTTTAACTTTGGGACTAGAACTAGGGTACAGGAACATACTGCTGGAGCTGGATTCTCAATTTGTTGTTCACTGGATCTTATAGAAAGCAACCCCCAATGGAGCATCATAACACAGTTGGGAAGATTACAAAATCTCATCACACAGACCCAAAATTTTAAATGCATACATGTGTTCAGAGAAGCTAATTGGGTTACTGATGCCCTTTCCAAGCACAACCACAAGACAACTACTCCTCAAATATACATCAACAATTAGCAGTTACCTAAAGAAGCAAAGGCTTATTATCACCTTGACCTCCTGGAAATGCCTAGCTTTAGAAGGAAGAAGACCAAGAAAATTAAAGAACCTCCTTGAGCAATATTGTACCTTTTCAACTTAGCTATAATTTAAAATTATAGATTCTTTGAATATGTTAGAATAGGATAGTTTTATTGTTTTTTGAAAATGTAAAGGGAGAGTCTCCCTTGTTTATGTTTCCTAGATACTATGTATGGAAAGGAGTCCTCTCTTCTAGGTGCTTAGTATTTTGGTTTCACCTTTTTTGTAAGGGGAGGAGTTGACTCCCTTTATTAGAAAGTTGACTCTGAACCACCATAGGTTCGGAGGTTAGGTTTATGTCCCCCTCCTTGCATTTTGTTTTTATTAATGTTAAGGCCTGGGGGTGTTGCTCAGCCCCTACCCCTCCAAGAGTAATTAATTTTTTTTTAAAAAAAAAACCCAAAGTACCAAAACCGAAATATTAAACACTAAATCATAGATTTTAAACAAAAAATACTAAACCTCAAAACCAAAAAACTAAAAAAAAAACTTAACCCTAACCCTAACCGTATTCCTAACCCTAACCCTAAACCTTTAACCCTAACCTACACCCTAAACCACAAACCCAAAGCTCAAAATACCAAAATATTAACATTAAATACTAAACCATAGATATTTCAAGACAAATCCTTAACCCTAAAACCTAAAACCTAAAAAACAACCTAAACCCTAACCCTAAACCTAACATTAACCCTAATCCTAACCCTACCATAAACCCTATACCCCAAGCCCAAAATACCAAAACCCAAACATTAAACATTAAACCATTAATATTAAACCTCAAATCTTTAACCCTAAAACAAAAAACCTAAGAAAATCCAAAACCCAAACCCTAACCCTAACCCTAACCTTAACCTGAACCCTAACCCTAAACCATAAACCTGAAAACGTAAGCCCCAAATACAAAACCCCAAGCATTAAATACTAAACAATAGATTTTAAATCTCAAATACTAAACCCTCAACCATAAAATCTAAAAAGAAACTACACCCTAACCCTAACCCTAAACCCTAAATCCTAAACCCTAAGTCCAAAAAAAAAAGTTCAAAAAAAAATCTAAGTCCAAAATATGAAAACCCAATAATTAAACACTAAACCATAGATTTTAAACCTGAAAACCAATACCAAAAACCCTAAAACATAAAAAAAACTAAAACCTAACCCTAACCTTAAATCAAACCCTAACCCTAACCTTAATCCTAACCCTAACCCTAATCCATTAACCCGAAACCCCAAGCCCAAATTACCAAAACCCAAACATTAAACACTAAGCCATAGATTTTAAACCAAAAATCCTAAATCCCAAAACCTAAAACCTAAAAGAAAACACTAAACCCTAACACTTACCTTATCCCTAACACGAACCCTAACCCTAATCATACCCTTAACCCTAACCCTAAACCCTAAAACCAAAGCCCAAATTACCAAAACCCTAACATTAAACACTAAACCATAGATATTATAACTCAAATCCTTAACCCCAAACCCTAAAACAAAAAATAAATAACCTAAACTCTAACCCTAAGCCTAAAATAAACCCTAACCGTAACCCTAACACTATCATAAACCCTAAACCCTAAAACCTAACAAAAAATAAAACCCTAACCCTAACCCTAACCCTAACACTAACCCTAAACAATAAACCTGAAACCCTAAGGCTAAAATACCAAAACCCAAACATTAAAGACTAAACCATAGATTTTAAACCTTAAATTCTTAACGATGAACCATAAAACCTATAAAAAAAACTAACCCTAATCTTAAACCTAACTCTAAACACTAAACACTAAACCCTAAGTCCAAAACAAATGTGCAAAAAAAACTTTAAGTCCAAAATACGAAAACCCAAACCTTAAACACTAAACCATAGATTTTATTTAAAAAGTCCTAACACTTACACTAACCCTAACCCTAAACCCTAAACCCTATACGCAAAGCCAAAAATAGCAAAACCCTAATATTAAACACTAAACCATAGATATTACAACTCAAATCGTTAACCCCAAACCCTTAAACAAAAAAAAAATCTAAACCCTAACATGTACAAGAAAAACAACTTTTAAGGAAGGGAAATATGGTCGCGAAAAGTCATAATCTCGTCCCAATTGATAAATAGCAACAGCAAAATGCAGGTCGCAACCCGTCGTAATTGCTTTCGTGGCAAAAGTGTAGCAAGGACAGCTCAACCACCTGGTCATTAAACATCTATAGGGACGGTAAAAAAACTAGTCGTTATAATACGTTTAAAGACAACATATATCCTCCCTAATAGAGATTTTACATTTATGAGAAGAATACATTTTCTGATCGATAAACCTTTTTCGCGATGAATAACAAACTGGTCCTAGATTATACTTTAGAGACTAAAAAATACCTGGTCCTAGATGATCACTAGAGACTAACAACTACCTAGCAATAGATTAATCATTAGAGAAATGACCACCAATGGTCCTAGATCTTGATATCACACAATTATACATTTCATCAATAAAACTGAATATATGTATAAAAACAAATAGAGATCTGATTAAGCTCAATAGATCAATTTACATCCCTTGATGTTAGTTTCAACATTTTCTTAAAAAAATAGTTACATAACATTAAGAGCTAGACTATGATATCATGTTTTGCATGACATCCGTAGCAAAATAATGAGGTTGTGCGCATTTTCTAATCTTGAATCTCTGCTTGAACATCAGCCTTCAAAATATTCAAAATTTTGAAAAGACGATAAGTAACTCTATGTATAGTACGTGTAAATCTAACACTAGACTAGGTATACAACTCACCCCGAAAAGTAGTTTAAACTTTATGAAGTATTATCCAGAAAAATCAACAAAGCTGAAAAAACATAAGAGAAAATAATTATAAAAGCCTTGAGATGCATTAACCATGAATTATTCTGCTTCTAAAAACCAAAAAGAGGCTGAAATAAATTTGGGCAAAAGTAAAAAAACAGACAAGCTGAGCAGATATGCAGAAAATTAAAACAAGAGGCAAAAAAAGTTGTGTGTAGTTGTGCATAAAGTCTGTCGTTTTTAAAAACTACAGGAAGAAGAAGTTGTGCAAAAAATAAAAAAAAAGAGGATAAAGAGTTGTGCAACAATGTTTAATTTAAAAAACTGAGGATGAAGTTGTGCAACCGCGGTAATGTCGGAAACAAAGGAAGAAGTTACACAACTGTGGAAAATTTATAATTAATTTGATCATTTAAAAATGTTACGTCTTTTAGAAAAATAGTGATGCATCAACATCTCACCCCATCACCTTTTTAACGCCTCGTGCTTTCTCTCGCGTTTTTCATACCTATATTATTTTAATTTATACAACACAATATGGTTACATAAGCAAAAGAAAAAGCAAATATATTGATAAATGTTTGATATTGTAGTATTTTAATCTAACCTATCAATAAAATACATCTCTCACCTTCTTTTTTCAACAACTAAATATCTTTATTACTCACGAGTAAGTTTATTACGGTGTCATAGCAGAGTCAAATTACAATTTAGCTATCTAAATCAATATACATAAGCCTAATCATAAGGTATAGCTCACTAGATGAAACCACAATTCCTTGAATTAGGAGTTCAGTTCCATGGGGGGCTCTAATGCCCTTGAATTAGAAGTTGAATTCCATTGATAGCTCTAATGCCCTTGAATTAGAGTCGAGGTGCTCATGTTTACATTATTGCAATGGGAGCTTAGGTGTATTCTTTTTCGCGTGAAAGAAATAATAAGATCTTTCCGTAGGAAATAAGATATGGAGATTCTATTATGAGGGTTGTTATACATGGAATTTATTATCGAGCAAACATGGTTCCTAAGTTATCTATTCATACTACTATGCTTAAAACATACTCTCTACGAACCATTGCTAATTTAGAAATGAGTGTTGGTGTTTTATTATACATGAACTGAACCATTATCTACATCTTTTTGCGTCGTTAAAAACCACTTCTATCATTAATAAAAAAATTATGTGTGAAGCAAGAGATCCCCCCTTTAGAAGTGTGAAGTTGCATGACACTTATATTTTTCTATTTTGAGTGTATGAATTCTGTTCGATTCAATTAGATGTTGTACGAATTATGACACTGATGACAACCTAAAGATCTATAGGATGAGTTACATAAAAGAGTTTGCCCCTACTGTTTTTAAAGGAAAAGCACAAGATTACAAATAAATGCAACTGAATATTCTCCTAGATATGTTGATTCATGGTCATTCCTCAGCCCTAGATGATTAAACTCAATCTACGATAATAACAGGGAAAATAATAGGTCATTGATAGAACTGTTGGGAGATTTGAAACTCTCGCATACCTATTGAGAGCAGAACAAGGTAGCCGACCTCTTATCCAAGGAAGGGGCCAAGTGTCACAACCGGAATCTAGACCCCAGACGAGACCGGCGTCGTTGACCTCTCAGAGGTCGCAGACAAGCTTGCATACGTCATCGTTACTTCATCTAGGTTAATTTTAGCGGAAAATTTGAACTTTTTGTTACTTAACATTCATGTAAGACATTCTACTTAAACTCATAAACGTTCACAATCAACCATCTAATATTAAGATCATCAAATGAAAGAAATATTTAATACTGCATTAAGTGTATACTTGCCAAAATGGCACCAATACAATGTCTGAAATAAGATGAGAAAGAAATGCTAGTGGAACATACTCCACTAACTCAAACCTATATCTAAGCTAGAATATAATGGTCTAGCGTCCTCGAAAGCATGAGGGACTACCAAATCTGGATGAATGCTCCACATCCGGATAGCTGCAACGTCGTACTGTAAGCTCTAACATCCACCTGTGCCTGCACCTAAAAGTAGATATTGTATGGGATTAGTACACACTTGTACTAAGTATGGGTATATGCAAGCACACACCAAGGACATGCATGAGTAAGAATAGCTCTTTCATAACAACATGATTTATTGAAAGTCAAGTCAGTGGACTTGCCGAATTTGGATTAGGAAAGTCAGTGGACTTGCCAAATTTTGATTAGGAAAGTCAGTGGACTTGCCAAATTTGGATTAGGAAAGTCATGCCATGAGAGTAACATGCATCATCATACTTATTATTTTGCAAGCAGCACATAACATATTGCACATATCATGCCACGTAGTTCATATCATTCTTTCATATGCCATGAGACCTTGGAATCATGGACTTGACATTAGGACTTCCCAAAATGAGGGCTCAACATATGGGACCTCAACTAGGGAGACTTCTCTAGCAAACACAGAGTCTGCTTCATTCATTCATATGTACTTCATTTTCATTCATTCATATACTAGTGCAATCACTAGTCATACCTAGGATGTAGCTTAATACTCTCATCGGGCTGTGCAATGAACAAGAATAACCTAGTGGCATTACTTAAGTCTAGCTCACCTCTTGATTATCCTATCCTAACACCTTTGGTATCGTTCATTTCATTATGTGCATCATTTGAGGCTGGCCTCATTCTTTCTTTGGGAACTTTAACCTTAACCGACATAGATCATGTGAGCATCATGAAATCCAGTGTGTAATCCCCACATCGAAAAGAGGTGGAATCACCGGCCAAAGTGAACCAAAACATGCTAGCGTATATAGGGAATTGAACCCTGCTAGATCCCTATATTGGCAGTATAGGTTCAAAGACTAGGAGATATAAGGAGACCCATACCCGGCATGTCGGACAGTCTTATCTCATGAGAGTTATGTGAACCTCCGCCCTTCCTAAAGGAAGGCATCACCCCTCATACCTAGCCTATCGGTGCTCAGTATAAAGTTCCATTACATTCAACTCATACATCATGGAAGCTGGCTTCTAGCATGAGGACATCATAGCTCATTAGATGATTTCTCATCTCATCATTAGTATTATGTATGCATTAACTTCAATACTTTTCATTAGAGTATTCATAGAGAATGGTCTCTTCATTAGCTTTACACTCTCATAGGTGAGTACGTTTTGGTAACATTTACTTAGGCTCATTTGAGATTGCCCTCATCTTTCACATTAGCCTCTTATCATATTGTCACCTCATTCATTAACTTTAACACATTTCCTTTTCATAATTACTCACCCCTTCACGTGAATATTAATTTCATCATATGCCAATGCACTTGGCCATTTAGTGTGTTTCACACTCTTACTTAACCCTTCTAGGGTTACATCATTTCATCACATAAATCTTAGGCTCACTTACTTTTAAACGTATGCTAGACTTATGAGTCCACACATACAAGCCATGAGGATTTATTCATAGTTTGTTTAAGTGATTCATGTTTACCCAAGATTATGTGGTACAAGACTTATTCATCTTGTAGATATGGTAAGATATTGATTTCGATCCTTAGAGGTAGCATTCATTAAATATTTACTTACGTTTGACTTATGTGTCAATACGAAATTGGGCAAGGGAACCTGATTTCGAATCCATTGGACAACACTTAATCTTATTTTAAACTTGGTGATTGCATTTTTCAGATTTGGGGGACCCTAGTTCGATCCCTATCATCCTCATAATATTTCTTTTCTTTTTCTCTTCTATTTTACGTCCAAGGCATGGAGGTTGTGGGATCAATTCCCCACAAGCTCATTCTTTTTCTCTTAATTTATCTTTTAACTTTCTCAGCTATCTAAGAGGTTGTGGGTTCAATCCCCATTAACCTTATTTTATATTTCTCCTTTATTTTCCTCCTAACTCTCTCATCTATTCAAGAGGTTGTGGGTTCAATCCCCACTCTCCACATTTATTTTTCTCCTTTATTTTTCTCCTAACTCTCTCATCCATTCAAGAGGTTGGGGGTTCAATCCCCACTCCCCACATTTATTTTTCTCCTTTATTTTTCTCCTAACTCCCTCATCCATTCAAGAGGTTGGGGGTTCAATCCCCACTTTCCACATTTATTTTTCTCCTTTATTTTTCTCCTGACTCTCTCATCCATTCAAGAGGTTGGGGGTTCAATCCCCACTCTCCACATTTATTTTTCCTTTCATTTTTTTCATGAAATTTTTATATAATTTACATTTGGTGAGGTCTTGGGTTCCATTCCCAACGTCCTCATAATTTTAAAAAAAAAATTAAAACATAGTCATTTTTCTCACCTCTTGGCCGAGACTTTAAATTTCCAGCAAGCTGGAAATTTTGTCTATTCCAATCCATTTTTCTCTCATTCTTTTGTTGATTTTTTTTGTAGTACTTTGAGTGTCATTCATTCAGCCACCTTAACCTTTTATGAACATCACATTTTTAGCATTTTTACACACGCAAAACACAACATTTAACATACAAATTTCAGGCATCAAACATAGTCAAATTTTCAGCACACACATGCTCAAAACAGTCCACTTAATGCACTTTTTCGGAATATATTTTTCATCCTTTACATGATTTATTACCACACATTCAACACATAATCACAACCAGACCTAACATTATCTACCAGAAGAAATACCAAGGCATGCTTTGAATCGTTTATAGGATCTAATGACAGGGGCATGCAACGGGGACAACCTTAGTCTTTCAATCGTGATTTAAAGTGAACCTTAAGGGTCTCTTGGTAAAGGGACCAAGAGAGAAGAAAACCCATACCTTAATGTCGTTCAAAACTTGTTTAAATTCATCCAATTTACCATGAAACTAAGCCTCACCACCGAAACTTCAAGCACAATCCCGTCAAGAACTTGTTGTTGATTTTCGTTTTTATCTTAGTTTTTCGTTTGAGTTTTTGTGTGAGTTCTTCAAGAGTGAAGAGCTATTATTTTCAGTTATTTTAATGATAAAAAAAGTGAGAATGAGATTGAGATACGTGAGAATGAGAGGATTAGGATTCTGATTAGGATTAGGAGAGTTAGGTGGAGACTAAGTCAAACTAGGACTCCTCATTATTTATTAATTTTATTATTATTATTATTTTATTAAAAATATGATTTTTCCCTTACTTAAATCAGCTTTTTAAATATTAATTAATTCAACTAATTCACTTAATAAAATTAAATCAATTTAATCCTTGCTTTCACCAAGGCTCGAACCCGGGTGAAGCTAGATTTTGCTTAAAGGGTCAAATTCGGCAACCTCTACCCGAATTGCCCCTCCACCATATTACTTACTTAATTAATTAAATATTTAGGGTAATTACAATACTAACCTTATCCAGGAAAAGACCATTTTACCCCTAGACCCTCCAAACTTACGATTACCCCTTTTAAGTCTTGTTAAGACTCATCCGGGTAAATCTTCATATTCGGGTGCCCTACATGGCTGTACCCAACCTTTCCTAGATCAACTAACTCACCAAGTTAGTTGTCTTGGTTGTTGCAGAGGTTCAGATGTCTGGTTCTATGCCCATCAATTCGTGTGAACCCGATCTAATCTAGGCATTCTAGATACATGCATTACTTAGCATAGTCATTTTTAGGGTTGTTACATTATCCCCCCTTTAGGAACATTCGTCCCCGAATGACACTACACATCATTTTAAAATAAAGAGGGTGATTTTCGAAGATATCTTAACATACTTGAGACTTTACGCTTTATGAATTTCTGTTTCACACTTACTCTGGATAATGCATATTACTCAAGCTTATCTGAAGCTTCATATTTGAGATTGAGGAACTTCCTTCTCAATCGCACTTAACTTGATGCACCTCACAACTCATGCAACACAAAAATCATATCCACGCTATACAAAAACAGCAACATGACATGCAAACATGAATTCATTTTAATTCACATAGTGCAATTATTACTCATACGGTTATGGACTTACAACACCAAGTGGACTATTGCACTAAAACTTAGAGTTTCTTAAACAAAACCAGCCTTAGGAGGAGTATATCTAACCCCTTAGATAATATCTTATTGGCCTTAAGATTTGAAATTATATGGGTTTGTTTGATTGATCCACGCCCTGTCCATTTATACCCTATCTCATTTGGCAACTGAAACTTCATTACACTGGTTTGATAGTTTATGGTAGCATAACACTTATGGAGAAAATGCATACCTAAGCTATTCAATGACTTTTATTGGTGAATATCTGATTCACATATTAGTAGGTTGGTGCACATCCTTGAAACCTACTAGCAGCATCGCATTAATAGACTAAGGAACTCCTTCCTAAACTAGTCTCATCAAAGCATACAACATAATTAAACACATACGTCACATAAGTCAGCAACCAACATGATGACTCCAACATATTAACTTCATACTAGTGCATAAAACCATACACATGAAAAACTAATTTAGGCTACGCACCTGAGACATCACCAGAGGTGTCCTTCCCTACACCTCTAGACTTGAGTGCGAAGAATCATTGCCTCCTTGGAGCCTCTTCACTTGGACCATTTGGCTGAACGTTCTCCTTCCCTTTTTCTCGACCTGTCATATACGGACAATCCTTCATCATGTGACCCAGTTTTCCACAACTGTAACAAGCGTTAGAGCCCCTCTTACACTCTCCTCCATGATGTTTGCCACACTTCCTACAAGGTGGCCTCTCCTGAGGTGTATCTACTTCACTGTTTCTCTTAACTCTGGGCTCCGAATCCCTTTCATAGTGACCCTTGGATGAACTTGACTCCCCTTGGTGGGAGAGTCCCTTCTTAAACCTGGGCTTACCCCTGATTTCAGTACTACTCTTCCTTGAAAAATTCTTCTCAGTTTGCCTTGACCTGTTCCCTGCCCTAGTATGCTTCCTCTTCCTGCATTCCTCCACTTGTTGGACACGGACCATAAGCCTAGAAAGTCCTATGCTGGCATGCAGCATAGCCGCCTTACACTCCTCCTCGAGATTCTCAGCAATCTTAGATCCAGTGTAAACGGGAGGATTCATCCTCGTGAAGTCCCTTAACCTGCTAGCCATGGTGCTGGCATGTGGGTTCTTCCTTGGAACACCTAGTTGCTCCGCCTTCGTTTCTCCTCGTATTCATCTTTCTGAATCTCAATAGTTGATGTTAGATATGCTCTTAACACCAAGAAACAGACATTAGAGAAAGCACGATAAGATCAGAAGAAGGGAATTTTTCCTACGCATCATGCAGTCTCTAATTCAGGATAGTGGTGCACTTCACTACCATGACTTAGAAACTACTAGATGTGGTTGATGTGAACTCATTATCCTCCGAATTTAACCTAATGCTCTGATACCAACTTTGTCATCACCAGAATCTAGACCCAGACGAGACCAGCGTTGTTGACCTCTCAAAGGTCGCAGACAAGCCTACATAGGTCATCGTTACTTCATCTAGGTTAATTTTAGCGGAAAATTTGAACTTTTTGTTACTTAACATTCATGTAATACATTCGACTTAAACTCATAAACGTTCACAATCAACCATCTAATATTAAGATCATCAAATGAAAGAAATAGGTCAATACTGCATTAAGTGTATACTTGCCAAAATGGCACCAATACAATGTCTGAAATAAGATGAGAAAGAAACGCTAGTGGAACATACTCCACTAACTCAAACCTATATCTAAGCTCGAATATAATGGGCAAGCGTCCTCGAAAGCATGGGGGCCTACCGAATCCGGATGAATGCTCCACGTCCGGATAGCTGCAACGTCGTACTGTAAGCTCTAACGTCCACCTGTGCCTGCACCTAAAAGTAGATATTGTATGGGATTAGTACACACTTGTACTAAGTATGGGTATATGCAAGCACACACCAAGGACATGCATGAGTAAGAATAGCTCTTTCATAACAACATGATTTATGGAAAGTCAAGTCAGTGGACTTGCCGAATTTTGATTAGGAAAGTCAGTGGACTTGCCAAATTTGGATTAGGGAAGTCAGTGGACTTGCCAAATTTGTATTAGGAAAGTCATGCCATGAGAGTAACATGCATCATCATACTTATCATTTTGTAAGTAGCACATAACATATTGCATATATCGTATCACGTAGTTCATATCATTGTTTCATATGCCATGAGACCTTGGAATCATGGACTTGACATTAGGAATTCCCAAAATGAGGGCTCAACATATGGGACCTCAACTAGGGAGCCTTTTTTAGCAAACACAAAGTCTGCTTCATTCATTCATACGTACTTCATTTTCATTCATTCATATACTAGTGCAATCACTAGTCATACCTAGGATGTAGTTTAAGACTCTCATCGGGTTTGTTGTGCAATGACCAAGAATAACCTAGAGTCATTACTTCAGTCTGGCTCACCTCTTGATTATCCTATCCTAACACCTTTGGTATCGTTCATTTTATTATGTGCATCATTTGAGGATGGCCTCATTCTTTCTTTGGAAACTTTAACCTTAACCGACGTAGATCATTTGAGCATCATGAAATCCAGTGTGTAATCCCCACACCGAAAAGAGGTGGAATCACCGGCTAAAGTGAACCAAAACATGCTAGCGTATAAAGGGAATTGAACCCTGCTAGATCCCTATATTGGCAGTATAGGTTCAAAGACTAGGAGATAGAAGGAGACCCATACCCGGCATGTCGGACAGTCTTATCTCATGAGAGTTATGTGAACCTCCGCCCTTCCTGAAGGAAGGCATCACCGCTCATAGCTAGCCTATCGGTGCTCAGTATAAAGTTCCTTTACATTCAACTCATACATCATGGAAGCTGGCTTCTAGCACGTGGACATCATAGCTCATTAGATGATTTCTCATCTCATCATTAGTATTAAGTATGCATTAACTTCAACACTTTCATTAGAGTATAGAGACTGGTCTCTTCATTAGTTGTACACTCTCAAAGGTGAGTACGGTTTGGTAACATTTACTTAGGCTCATTTGAGATTGCCCTCATCTTTCACATTAGCCTCTTACCATATTGTCACCTCATTCATTAACTTTAACACATTTGCTTTTCATAATTACTCACCCCTTCACGTGAATATTCATTTCATCATATGCCAATGCACTTGGCCATTTGGTGTGTTTCACACTCTTACTTAACTCTTCTAGGGTTACATCATTTCATCACATACATCTTAGGCTCACTTACTTTTAAACGTATGCTAGACTTATGAGTCCACACATAGAAGCCATGAGGATTTATTCATAGTTTGTCTAAGTGATTCATGTTTACCCAAGATTATGTGGTACAAGACTTATGCATCTTGTAGATATGCAAAGATATTGATTTCGATCCTTAGAGGTAGCATTCATTAAATATTTACTTACGTATGACTCATGTGTCAAAATGAAATTGGGCAAGGGAACTCGATTTCGAATCCCTTGGACAACACTTAATCTTATTTTAAACTTGGTGATTGCATTTTTCAGATTTGGGGACCCTAGTTCGATCCTTATCAGCCCCATAATATTTCCTTTCTTTTTATCTTCTATTTTTCGTCCAAGGCATGGAGATTGTGGGATCAATTCCCCACAAGCTCATTCTTTTTCTCTTAATTTATCTTTTAACTTTCTCACCACTCCAAGAGGTTGTGGGTTCAATCCCCATTCACCTCATTTTATATTTCTCCTTTATTTTCCTCCTAACTCTCTCATCTATTCAAGAGGTTGTGGGTTCAATCCCCACTCTCCACATTTATTTTTCTCCTTTATTTTTCTCCTAACTCTCTCATCCATTCAAGAGGTTGGGGGTTCAATCCCCACTCCCCACATTTATTTTTCTCCTAACTCTCTCATCCATTCAAGAGGTTGGGGGTTCAATCCCCACTCTCCACATTTATTTTTCTCCTTTATTTTTTCTCCTAGCTCTCTCATCCATTCAAGAGGTTAAGGTTCAATCCCCACTCTCCACATTTATTTTTCCTTTCATTTTTTCATGAAATTTTTTTATAATTTACATTTTGTGAGGTCTTGGGTTCCATTACCAACGACCTCATAATTTTAAAAAAAAAATTAAAACATAGTCATTTTTCTTATCTCTTGGCCGAGACTTAAAATTTCCAGCAAGATGGAAATTTGGTCTCTTCCAATCCATTTTTCTCTCATTCTTTTGTTGATTTTTTTGTAGCATTTTTAGTTACATTCAGTCAGCCACCTTAACCTTTTATGAACATCACGTTTTTAGCATTTTTACACACGCAAAACACAACATTTAACATACAAATTTCTGGTAACAAACATAGTCAAATTTTCAGCACACACATGCTCAAAATAGTCCACTTAATGCACTTTTCCGGAATATATTTTTCATCCTTTACATGATTTCTTACCACACATTCAACACATAATCACAACCATACCTAACATTATCTACCAGAAGACATACTAACGCATGCTTTGAATCGTTCATAGGATTTAATGACAGGGGCATGCAACGGGGACAACCTTAGTCTTTCAATCGTGATTTAAACTGAACCTTAAGGGTCTCTTGGTAAAGGGACCAAGAGAGAAGAAAACCCATACCTTAATGTCGTTCAAAACTTGTTTAAATGCTGCCAATTTACAATGAAACCAAGCCTCACCATCGAAACTTCAAGCACAATCCCGTCAAGAACTTGTTGATTTTCGTTTTTAGCTTAGTTTTTCGTTTGAGTTTTTGTGTGTAAGTTCTTCAAGAGTGAAGAACTATAATTTTCAGTTATTTTAATGATAAAAAACGTGAGAATGAGAGTGAGAGACGTGAGAATGAGAGGATTAGGATTAGGATTAGGATTAGGAGAGTTAGGTGGAGACTAAGTCAAACTAGGACTCCTCATTATTTATTAATTTTATTATTATTATTTTTTTATTAAAAATATGATTTTTACTTTAATTAATTCAGATTTTTAAATATTAATTAATTCAACTAATTCACTTAATAAAATTAAATCAATTTAATCCTTGCTTCCACCAAGGCTCGAACCCGGTGAAGCTAGATTTTGCTTAAAGGGTCAAATTCGGCAACCTCTACCCGAATTGCCCCTCCACCATATTACTTAATTAATTAATTAAATATTTAGGGTAATTACAATACTACCCTTATCCTCAAAAAGAAAATTTTACCCCTAGACCCTCAAACTTAAGATTACCCCTTTTTCAGTCTGGTTAAGACTCATCCGGGTAAATCTTCATATTCGAGTGCCCTACATGGCTGGACCCAACCTTTCCTAGCTCAACTAACTCACCAAGTTAGTTGGCTGGGTTGTTGCAGAGGTTTGGTTCTACGCGCATTAATTCGTGTGAACCCGATCTAATCTAGGCATTCTAGATAGATTAGACATTACTTAGCATAGTCATTTTTAGGGTTCTTACACCAAGAAGCGATTATTTGAGCAAGCAAGGATTTTGCAAGTTCCTCCAATGTTCGCAAATGAGGCAGTTTTGGAAGTTATACTAGAAACTACTTATCTAAAAGAAAATTTCTACTCATAATAATAATTTGATAGCAACCAATGCTACCATATATACGGGGAATAATAATACCCTTATTTTGTAATGATACTTATGCTTCTTTGCTAATAATATTATCAATTTCACCAAAAAAAAAAAAAAACTGGGCAAAGAAGAATTAATGCATGACTTCATCCAGAATATTGAATTACAAGGAAAACGAAAAAAGTAAAGTAAGGAACTCTGTCAACACTTTGCAGGGATATAAAGAACTCTTTCAACAACATTTTATATGAAAATAAAGAACTTTAGTTTGATTAACTCAAGAACATCAACACTTGCCCCATAAATTGTCATTTTATTTGACACAGAGCTATGACAAATGATTTTAAACAGAACAACTAAAATACAAGCTTTCGACTAAAAAGTCAACTAGTTAATAGTTGGTATGAGAAGGGTGTTAATCTTTATGATCCATGTTATCTTAACACAGAACCTTAGGTCATCAATATGCTATAAATTGTGATGCATGGATCCTTAGATATCGAGGTTACCCTATGAACGAGTTGTATAAGGGAAGTTCCATCTTTGAAGTGGCATACAATTTGTTCAAGTGTTTCTCATTATAATTTTATATATATGTTTAAACTTCTAATATGCTGGCAGATTCATTTTATGGTGTCTGGATTGATTTCGATGAGGATTAGACAATCTCTTGAAATTTGTTGCAGAAGTAGCTTAACTATTTATCAAAATGAATGATCAAAGACAAAAATTGTATTAATTCTAAAGGTTTTATTTTTAATAAAATTATAAATAAGGACAACTGATGTGCCCTCAAACCTATAGGTTCTATCAAGTTAATAAAATTAAGACTATATGCGAACATTAACAAATGAATATACATTAAGAAATAAGCTTGAAGTGGATAATCATGAGATCTTGTTATTGTTACAAAAAGAATGTATAGGTGTGAAATTCTATTTTAAACATTTGTACAAGCTGCAATGTTGTAAAACTTTTTTGTTGGTCTATAAAAAGAGAAATTGCTAAGAAATTCTTATGCACCTTCTTAGTTAGGGGAGTCTATACATTACTTGTCTTATGTGGTCTATTAAAAATTTTTATCTTCGCTCTAATGAAACAAAAAAAGATAACTCAGAAGGCGAGGATTTCCTAAGAACATATAAAGAGACCTCTAGAGAGACAAATAACCCCTACTCGACTCCAAAAAAAAGAATGAAATGGAAAATATGTTTCTCAGTACGTCGAACTTCTCTGCGGGTTTATCCTTTCTTTAGTCTTTATTGAAAATTTAGTGTATGGTAATTTACCATCTGAAAATAGGCTGCCAGACAGGGAGTTCACAGTCATAAATCATTCAAAAGTTCCACAAGGACTCTTGATTAACTCATACTTTTGTTTCTAAGAAAATTTAAGTTAGTTTTTATTTAGATTTTACACTCGCAAATGCTTCCCATGATTTAGAGAAGAGTAGTTGACATGTATTCCTTTTTCTATAAAGTAAAAGAGATCTTTTTCCTGTAAAGTAAAAGAACTTCTTCACGATCAAGAGTAAAATAGCCACTTCAACATTAGGAGGTTCACAATGAGTTCAATCTATAGTGATGAACGAAAGTACTCACTACTTTTTACAGTACCTTCATTCACTCGTACTGCTACTTCAGTCCCAAAACATCTGCATTGAATATATAACGAATATGACATCCATGAAATAATTAGCTTTTTCAAAATCGATATACAGTATGTATACAACATAATTATCAAACTATGATTCATTAGACACATAATACACTAGAAATTTAAATATATTTCAATGCTCAAAAATAAATTAAAATTTCCAGATTGTGCAAAATAAGAAAAGTAACACAAATAAAACAATCAATAATCTCTAAAAAAAAATTGGCGTAAGAGAGGCATACATGAGATCTGAGTAGATAGAGTAGAATTATTAGGGCAGAACTTCGATGACCTGTGCATTCTCTGTTTTGATAAAGCAAAAATCAATGTGTTGATATTTCTGATAGTTGTTGTGCAGATCGACTCTAGTAACTAGGGTGAAGTAAGTATCTTTAGTTTGCGACCTAGAAAATGAGAGTTCTAGGAAGCGCCTTACAGATCTATACTAGAAGCAAGGGCAAAGTAAGAACTATGTGTTTAGTTTGTGGCGATGGGTCTAAAAAATTAGATTTTTTGTGTTCTCTTTTTAGAATTTATTTTTAGTATAATTTGGTGCCAAAGATTTCCTCAAAACAAGCTTTTTAATTTTCAAATATTTGAATATTATATTTGCCAAATTTTCCCCGCATAAAACCCACAAATTTTAATTTAGGACCACTCATTTATTTCTTTAGGGACCACATTTAATACCTCCCCAACAAAATATGGAATTAAGGACTAAAAGAAAATCTCTTACAATTAAATGTACCTTTAGAGACTAAATTATTAACTAGTCCCTTAATGTTGGTCTTAAATAATGGTTTTTCTTGTAGTGAACCCTAACCCTAACATTAACCCTAACCCTTAACCCTACAATAAACCCTAATCCCAAAGCCCAAAATACCAAAACCCAAAAATTAAACACTAAACCATTGATATTAAACCTCCAATCTAAAACCCTAAACACAAAAACCTAAAAAAAACTAAAACCTAACCCTAACCCTAACCCTAAACCATAAACCCGAAACCCTAAGCCCAAAATACCAAAACCCAAACATTAAATACTAAACCATAGATTTTAAACCTCAAATGCTAAACCCTGAACCATAAAACCTAAAAAAAAAACTACACCCTAACACTAATCCTAACCCTAACCCTAACCATAAACCATAATCCCTAAACCTTAAGTCCAAAAAAAAAACCTAAGTCCAAAATATGAAAACACAGACGTTAAACACTAAACCATAGATTTTAAACCTCAAATCCTAAACCACAAACCCTAAAACCTAAAAAAAATAAACCCTAACCCTAACCCTAACCTAAACCCTAACCCTAACCTTAACCCTAACCCTAATCCTAAACCATTAACTTGAAACCCGAAGCCCAAATACCAAAACCCTAAAATTAAACATTAAACCATAGATTTTATACGAAAAATTCTAAACCCAAAAACCTAAAACCTAAAAAAAACTAAACCCTAACAATAACCCTATCCCTAACAGGAACCCTAACCCTAACCATACACCCTAAATCCTAAACCCAAAGCCCAAAATACCAAAACCCTAACATTAAACACTAAACCATAGAAACTACAACTCAAATGCTTAACCCCAAACCCTAAAACCTAAAAAAAAAACTAAACCTTAACCCTAACTCTAACACTACTATAAATCCTAAACCCCAAGCCCAAAATATAAAAACCCAAACATTAAACACTAAACCATTGATATAAAACCTGAAATCCTAAACCCTAAACTTAAAAACCTAAAAAAAAAAACTAACCCTAACCATAACCCTAACCACTGTTCCTCCTTTTGATGAGTATGCAGTTGATAACTCTGAGGATGATCTGGATAAAGATAATCAATCCCTAGAAGAACCTGAAGAGTATGATGAGACTAGGGAGGATCCTTTCAAGGCACTTAGCTCTCATAAGGACCAGGCCCTAGAAAAGGAGCTTCAACAGGCAACACAAAGTCAGGGATTATCTCCAAGAGGGTTCAAGCATGACAAACCCCAGTTAAAAAAGCAGTATGTCAATACTGTCACTGCTGGCAGACCTAACACTAGGCTCTTCTCCTCTAGATCCTCTAAATGATTTGTACACTTATATGGAATGTGAGAGGGATCAACACTCAGGGAGTGTTGGAGAGATTAAAGATGCTCAGAAAGCTTCACCAGTTATCTGTTATTACCATTTTGGAACCTTTCTCTAATAGTGTTCATGTACAAAACTTCAAAATTCAATTAAACATGGACAATACCACTAGTAATTGTAATGGTAAGATTTGGGTTTTTTGGAGCAGCGATATTGACTGTAATATTCTTGATGAAGATGAACAGCAAATCACTTGTGACATGAAACACAATGAGTTACAATACCAATTTACTAGTACATTTGTCTATGCAAAATGCAAGGATCACCTCAAGAGACCTCTTTGGGACAAGATGCTTCAGCAGGCCACAGTGAACACCAAACCTTGGTGCGCAGTCGGAGATTATAATGTTATAACAGATGTAGATGAAAAACTGGGCGAAGTGCCTTACGACATGAGGAAGAGCATGGATTTTATTGCTATTATTGAAGCATGTGGACTCTTGGATATTGGGTTCAGTGGGCACAAATTCACTTGGTCAAATAAGAGGGGTATCAATCACAGAATCTGGAAAAGGCTTGATAGGGATCTCGTTAATGATTCATGGTTAGAAAAGATGCCTCAAACCACCATTACTCACTTGTCTTCCACTGGGTCAGATCATTGTCCTCTGCTCATGGTAATGGTTTCCACAAATTCTGATCACATCAAGTATTTCAAATTCCTTAATTGTTGGGTTGATAACCCTCAGTTCATGGAAATTGTGAAAACTTGTTGGGATAAGGATGTAGAAGGTAATGGCATGTGGAAATTCCACCAGAAAATGAAAAGATTATCAAATACTCTTAGTACTTGGTCAAGAAAGGAATTTGGTGATATTTTTCAAAAAGTAAGGATGTATGAGGAACAAGCGCACAAAGCTGAAGAGGAATACATCCTTGACCAAAGTGACTCACATAGGAGTGCTCTTCATGAAATCAATGCTAAATATATTAAGTTCCTCAAGTTGGAGGATACTATTTTGAAACAGAAAATCCAGCTCTAATGGTTCAAGGAAGGTGACACCAACTCCAAATATTTCCATTCTATTATAAGGGGAAGGAAAAGGAAACTTTTTGTGCACAAAATTGTCACTGAAAATGGGGATTGGATTCAAGGTGAGGATAACATTGCTCAAGCTGCTTGTGACCACTTCAAATCTATATTCACAGGTGAGGAAAAGCTTATTAATGAACACACCTTGGAGTGTATTCCAAGGATGGTGAGTCATGATCAGAATACTCATCTTACCAATGTTCCAGATATGAATGAACTGAAGGAGGTGGTTTTTGCTATGAATTCTAATTCTGCAGCAGGTCCTGATGGTATGAATGGGTATTTCTTTCAGAAGTGCTGGCACATTATCAAGCATGATCTAATGGGGGTGATTCAGGCGTTTTTCAGTGGACAAATGATTCCTAAATATTTCTCCCATTCTTGTATTGTGCTGCTCCCCAAAGTAAATAATCCAAACAAGTTTACTGAGTTTAGGCCTATAAGTCTAAGTAACTTCACTAGTAAAATAATTTCCAAATTAGTGAGTAACAGACTAAGCCCTATCCTCCCCTCTTTAATTTCTCCCAATCAGTTCGGTTTTGTGAAAGGAAGAAGCATCTCTGAAAACATCATGTTAGCTCAGGAAATCATTCACCAAATCAAGAAACCCAACATTGGAAGTAATGTCATTATTAAACTAGACATGGCAAAAGCTTATGACAGAGTCTCATGGTCATATATTTGCTTAGTTCTAAGAAAAATGGGGTTTGATGAGGTGTTCATTGATATGGTGTGGAGAATCATGGCTAACAATTGGTACTCAATCATTGTGAATGGTAAGAGGTATGGTTTTTTCAACTCCACTAGGGGTCTCAAGCAAGGTGATCCTCTTTCTCCGGCCCTATTTATTTTAGGTGCTGAGGTGCTTTCAAGATCTCTCAACAGGTTACATAATCACCGGGATTATAATGGTTTCTTCATGTAAATGAGGGGACCCCAAGTGAACCATTTGAGTTTTGCTGATGACATAATTCTGTTTTCTTCTGGAAGGTACAAAACCTTAAAACTGTTAATGGCAACTTTAAAGGATTATGAGATCACTTCTGGACAACTCATTAATGGTGATAAAAGTCACTTTATGCTACACTCTAACGCTTTTAATAGCACTAGAGATAGAATTAAGAGTCTTACAGGGTTCAAACAAAAACAGGGTCCTATTACTTACCTAGGATGCCCCTTATTTGTTGGCAGACCTAGAAATGTTTATTTTTCTGATCTTGTTAACAAGGTTGTTGGTAGAATTACAGGTTGGGAAACCAAACAACTTAGCTATGGAGGCAAGGCTATTCTCACTAAACATGTTCTTCAAGCTCTTCCTATTCACCTTCTATCTGCAGTAACACCTCCAGTGACAATACTTAAGCAGATCCAAATGCTTATAGCTGATTTTTTCTGGGGATGGAAGAGCGATAGGAAGAGGTACCACTGGGCTTCATGGAAAAATCTAAGTTACCCCTATGATGAAGGGGGGGTGGGAATGAGGAACTTACATGATACTTGCACGGCTTTTCAATTCAAACAGTGGTGGATCTTTATAACCAAACACACTCTGTGGGGTGATTTCTTAAAAGCTAAATATTGCCAAAGATCCAACCCTATTAGCAAAAAAGGGGATACAGGTGATTCTTTGACCTGGAAACATATGCTGATGAATAGACAGCAGGTGGAACAACATATTCAATGGAAGCTCCAAGCTGGGAATTGTTCCTTCTGGTAGGACAATTGGCTCGGTAGTGGACCTCTTGCAAACTTCTCCACCACCAGTAATAGATTCAACAACTCTACAGTTGCTGAATTTTGGGAAGAGGGGAGTTGGAATTGGAGCAAGCTGTTGGAGGAGGCACCTGCCAGTCAACTCTCCAACATACTAGCTACAGAAATTTCACCTCAATAGCATCTTCTAGATCAGCCAGTTTGGAAACTCAACACTCATGGAGCATTCAGCTGTTTATCAGCCTGGGAGGAAATCCGGGAAAAGAGAGCTAAACATCACTTTAACTCTCTTTTATGGCATAAATACATTCCTTTTAAGATTTCATTTTTACTATGGAGAACCCTTAGGTGTAAACTCCCTACTAACGATAAACTAACTAGTTTTGGCATTGAGCCATCAAAGTGTGTCTGTTGTTTTGACAGGGCAGGTATGGATTGCATTGAGCATATCTTCAACAAAGGGAACTTCGCAATCAACATATGGACCAGCTTTGCAGCCACTGCAGGGATGCGGCCAGAAAAGACTGACCTGCACTTACTGCTCAAGCAGTGGTGGACTGCCACACCGAAGAATGCAGCCCACAGATTAATTTTGCAAGCGACCCCAATTTTCATTTGTTGGAACTTATGGAAGAACAGGTGCGCAGCTAAATATGAAGGTAAGACAACCAATATCAGCAGGGTCAAATATGCCATCTACAAGGATAACTACAAAATGCTTTCCACAACCTTCCCTTAGCTTCAGTGGCCTGCAAAATGGACAGATTTAATTCAAAAATGTGAAAAGTGTGTGCATGACATCAAAGTGAGTTTGGTAGCATGGCTTAAACCTCCCGACCAATGGCTCAAAGTAAACACCGATGGCAGCGCAACCACTAATCCTGGCAGGTTGGGAGCTGGCGGCATTTTGAGAGATAAAAATGGTAAATTGGTGATGACTTTCACAACACCCCTTGGAGAAGGAACAAACAACAAAGCGGAAATAGAGGCAGCAATATTTGGTTTGACTTGGGCACTTGAACTGGGATATAGAAACATAATTTTGGAGCTTGATTCTCAACTAGTAGTACATTGGATTTTAAAGAAGACAGCTCCTCAATGGAGTATCATCACACAGTTGGGAAGATTGCAAGATCTCATCTCTCAGACTCAGCAATTCAAATGCTTACATATATTTAGAGAAGCAAATTGGGTGGCTGATGCTCTTTCAAAACACAGTCACATGACAACCAGTCCACAGATATACTTCAGCAGCCAGCACATGCCTAAGGAAGCAAAATCATACTATCAGCTGGATTTACTCGAGATGCCTAGCTTTAGAAGAAGGAAGACCAGAAGAATTAAGGAACCACCTTAAGCGGCCTTGCAGCTTGTCAACGATAGTTATTTGAATAGTTAGCTTAGTTTTATTCTACCTTGTAAAGGGAGAGTCTCCCTCGTTTATGCTTCCTAGATACTTTGTAATGAGAAGAGTCCTCTCCTTCGGTGCTTAGTATTTTGGTTTCATCCTTGATGTACGGGGAGGAGTTGATTTCCTCTTTTGGAAAGTTGACTCTGAACCACCTTAAGTTGGAGGTTAGGTTTATGTCCCCCTCATTTGTATTTTGTTTTGTTTATTAATGTTAAGGCCTGGGGGTGCTGCTCAGCCCCTTACCCACCCAAGGGTAGTTCAAAAAAAAAAAAAAAAAAAAAAAAAGACCAACATACCAAAACCCAAACGTTATATACTAAACCATAGATTTTAAACCTCAAATTCTAAACTTTGAACAATAAAATCTATAACAAACCAACACCCTAACCCTAAGTCTAACCATAAACCATAAACCCTAAGTCCAAAAAAAACACTAAGTCCAAAATACGAAAACCCAAACATTAAACACTAAACAATAGATTTTAAACCTCAAATCTTATACCACATACCCTAAAACCTAAACAAAACCTAAACACTAACCCTAACCTTACACCTAACCCTAACGCTACACCATTAACCCGAAACCCCAAGCCCAAAATACAAAATACCTAAATATGAAACACTAAACCATAGATTTTAAACCAAAGCTCCTAAACCCCAAAAGCTAAAACCTAAAAAAATCCTAAACCATAACCCTGTCCTTTCCCTAACATGAACCCTAACCCTAACCCTATCCTTAAACCTAACCCTAAACCCTAAACCTTAACCCTAACCCTAATCCTAACCCTAAACCCTAAACCCTAAACCCTAAGTCCAAAAAACCCTAAGTCAAAATATGAAAACCAAAACATTAAACACTAAAACATAGACTTTAGACCTCAAATTCCTAAACCAAAAACCCTAAAACTTAAAAACACAAAGCTTAACCCTAACTCTAACCCAAACCCGAACCCTAACCTTAACCTTAACCCTAACCCTAAACCATTAACCCGAAACCCCATGCCTAAAATACTAAAACCCAAAAATTAAACACTAAACCGTAGATTTTAAACAAAAAATCCTAAACCCCAAAACATAAAACCTGAAAAAACCCTAAACCCTAACCCTAACCCTATCTCTTACACGAACCCTAACCCTAACCCTAAACCCTAAACCCTAAACACAAAGCCCAAAATACCAAAACCCTAACATTAAACACTAACCATATATATTACAACTCAAATCCTTAACCCCAAACCCTAAAACCTAAAAAAAATTCTAAACCCTAACCGTAATCCTAACCTTAACCATAACCCTAACCATAAACCATAAACTTGAAACCCTAAGCCAAAAATACCAAAACCCGAACATTAAATAGTAAACCATAGATTTTAAATCTTAAATGCTAAACCCTAAACCATAAAACCTAAAAAAACCTACACCTTAACCCTAAACCTAAAACCCTAAGTTAAAAAAAAAACCTAAGTCCAAAATATGAAAACCCAAACATTAAACACTAAACCATAGATTTCAAATCTCAAATACTATACCAAAAACCCTAAAAACTAAAAAAAAAAAGCTAAACCCTAACCCTAAACCATTAACCCAAAACCTAAAGCCCAAAATACGTATGTACTGCTCTCCAATATAAACAATGGTGGCTGTTCAGATCCAACAATTCCATATGGAAACAATTCCTTAAATCCAAATATTATTAAAGAGCTAACCCAGTGGCAAAGAAGTTTGACAATGGTCAATCATTGGTCTGGAAATATTTGATGAAAAATAAACACAAAGTGGAAGATCGTATTAAATGGGAAATAAAGTCTGGCAGTTGTTCCTTTTGGTGGGATGATTGGTTAGGATTTGGAGCATTGGCTAAGTATACTGATGTTTTATCCAGTTTAAAGAATGATACTGTTGAAGACTTTCTGATTGATGGGAATTGGAATGAAAGGAAGATAAGGCAGCAGGCTCCACCATTATTAATTCCTCTTATTTTTAATACCAAATTTCAATATCAAAAAGGAGTTCAGGACACAGTGATCTGGAAGCCTACTAAATCTGGTAAATTTACTTGTGCCTCAGCCTGGGAAGTATGCAGATATAGAGGTAATGTAGAAGTGGTTAATTCTATTATTTGACCCAAAATGTGCCTTTTAAAATGTCATTTCTACTTTGGAGAGCTTTAAAACTAAAGTTACCAACTAATGAAAATATGGCAAACTTTGGAGTGGAACCTGTTAAGTGATATTGCTGTAGGAATCAAGGTTGGGATGATGTAGATCATATTTTCCTGCAAGGACATTTTGCACAACATATATGGAAATACTTTGCCAGTTCTATGGGAATCAATGTTCAGCAGTCTTCTTTGAGTAATAGGTTAATTCATTGGTGTAACACCAAAGGGAAAAATGATGCACATACAGCTATTATCAAAATATTACCTATTGTGATTTGCTGGAACTTGTGGAAGAACAGGTGCTCTGCGAAATATGGGGGAAAGATTTCCTGCAGTTTCAAAGTTAAATACTGTATACATAAGGATATTATGATGTTTCTATACTCTATTTTTCCTAATATTCAATGGCCAGGGAAATGGACAGATCTGGCCGAATTACATAAAAAATACAATCATGAGATAAAGGTTAATATAGTCATTCGAAAACCACCTCCTACTACTAAATATAAGTTGAATACAAATGGTAGTGCACTGAATAATCCGGGAAAGATTGGAGGGGGTGGCATTCTTAGAAATGAATATGGTGACATCATATATGCATTTGCTATTCCTCTTGGGGAAAGTACAAACAATAAGGCAGAGGTACAAGCTGCTACATATGGACTGAATTGATGTATTCAACATGGTTATAAAAATATTATCCTTGAGGTTGATTCAGAATTATTGATCAAGTGGTTATTACAAAAGGATAAGCCTCCTTGGAGAATACAAAGGTTAGTACAAGAACTTCAAATGCTTACTAACCAATGTATTTTATTTTCATGTGTGCATATTTACAGAGAAGCCAACATTACAACAGACATATTATCCAAACATAGTCATAAGCAGGACATCATACAACATTATTACACTTATAATCAACTACCACAGGCTGCAAAAGGTAGCTATACTCTAGAGAAAATGGGAGTACAAAACTTCAGACGCAGGAAAACAAGGAAGATTAAAGAACCTCCTTCACTGCTTCACAGTATTTGCCTATAACATATATTATGTATTGTATAGATATAGATATTATGTATCTTGTATGGTATATGTGTTGTTGCAGGTAAAATGACAGCAGGCAGTATCAGCATGCTTCAATATCAAGAAGTAATTATAACAACTTTAGTTAGCAAAGGAAGGTGAAAGCTACAACAAAGCTAGCAACTGAAGATAACATGATTCAGCAAAGATGAGGAACAAAAATATCCAGATTCACAATAGGACAAATGGAATAATAAGCATATTCATTAGACTATAGTTAACATAGTTATTTGAATAGGCTTTCTTTTATATGTGTAAAGGGAGAGTCTCCTAATTAATGTTTTCTTATAAAATTGCTTAGGTTTTCTATAGATTTCATCTCAATGTAAGAGGTTGAGTTGACTAACCTTAGTAGGTAAGCCATCTCTATACTCACCATAGGACAGAAGGTAAGGTTTATGCCCCCCTTCATGTAATTCTTTGTTTTTTTTTTAATGATAAGGCCTGGGGGTGTTGCTCAGCCCCTGACCCACCACAAGGGTCATTCACACACACAAAAAAAAAAAAAACCAAAATACCAAAACCCTAACATCAAACACTAAACTATAGATATTACAACTCAAACCATTAATCCCAAACACAACCTAAAAAAAACCTAAACCCTAAACCTAACCGTAACATTAACCCTAACCCTAATCCTATAATTAACCCTAAACCCCAAGCCCAAAATACCAAAACCCAAACATTCATTGATATTAAACCTTAAATCCTAAACCCTAAACCCAGAAAGACTTTCTCATGTCTGGCTGGGATTCAAATACTCAAACCCCAACAAAGGAAGATGGTTAAAAGTTGAATATGAAGGGATCCCAAGTTACTGCTTCTACTGTAAACACCAAGGCCACAAGGATGAAGAGTGCACAATCAAAAGAAGGGATGAGGAGATCAAGAAAAGAAAGGAACTGGAAATGAACAAAAACAGTAAGGAAAAAGAGGGTTCTGATAAGCTACAAGAACAAGGAAAGAGAGCAATGGAGGATACAACAAAATCATCAATTCAACAAAACAAAAACCAAAAGGGAAGAACTGGAAAAGAGGATGATCATGATCAACCAAAAACACAAATGACAGACCAACAACAAAGGCAAAACACTCACAGGCAAGAAGAACAGAAGCAGCAGTCAGAGATACAAGAAGAACAGTGGCAAACACAAAAGAAGAGGCACCAAAAAAGCCAGGATCAAGCCAACTCCAAAACTGTTTGGAGAGCAGCCTCTACTCCAATGCATAGAAACAGTGGAAATCAACAACAAGAACAGGTAACTGCAGGTATATCCAACCTTCCAACTCAAAATATTTTTTCTACCTTTGAAATGCAGGGACAACAGGAAGAGCAGCAAACTGGACAGAGTGCAATCAGGGAGCAACATGCTACTGAAAATAGCAACTACAAGAGCACAGGTATTGACTCAATGCTCCCAAAAGCCCAACCCCCCAAAATAATTGATATTGATGCTGGTTTATCTGATGAAGATATTGGAGGTGTGGAAGGGGGATGTCAGGAGAAAACCACTAATTTGCAGGAAGGGGTTACCAAAGGGGGGAATCTGCCTCATGTTCTGCATGAGTGGTTGGATATTGACCATAGTCCTGACCTTAGAGCCTATATTGATAACAAAGACAGTCAGCAACAAGAGGTTCAACAACAGAGACAGCAGCAGGACCTGGATAGCAATAACAGGGAACAGGCTATTCTGGAAAATCAAGAGAAACAACAAAATGAAAAAAGGAAGAAAAAGACAAAAGGGAACCAAGTGACAATACTCAAGGCAACACCCCTAAGAGTAAAAACAAACCAAGCAAACAAAAAAGAGATGCTGCAAAAAGAAGACTAACCAGGCTGCAAGACAAAGAAAATGAGCAGGAACAAGGGAGGAAGGATGATTCTGTAAAAAATCTGTTAGGGTGGATGAAAATCAAGGGATGGATATTCTACATCTACAGGATCAGTACATGACATCCTCATCAGTTGAACCTCCGGATATAAGACAGCAAGTGTGCAAGCTGAATAATGTTCCTCCTGTTGATGAGTATGCAGTTGATAACTCTGAGGATGATCTGGATAAAGATAATCAATCCCTAGAAGAACCTGAAGAGGATGATGAGACTAGGGAGACTCCTTTCAAGGCACTTAGCTCCCATAAGGACCAGGCCCTAGAAGAGGAGCTTCAACAAGCAACACAAAGACAGGGATTATCTCCAAGAGGGTTCGAACATGACAAACCCCAATTCAAAAAGCAGGATGTCAATACTGTCACTGCTGGCAGCCCTTACACTAGGCTCTTCTCCTCTAGATCTTCTAAATGATTTGTACACTTATATGGAATGTGAGAGGGATCAACACTCAGGGAGTGTCGGAGAGATTAAAGATGCTCAGAAAGCTGCACCATTTATCTGTTATTACCATTTTGCAACCTTTCTCTGATAGTGTTCATGTACAAAACTTCAAAGTTCAATTAAACATGGATAATGCCACTAGTAATTGTAATGGTAAGATTTGGGTTTTTTGGAGCAACGATATTGACTGTAATATTCTTGATGAAGATGAACAGCAAATCACTTGTGACATGAAACACAATGAGTTACAATACCAATTTACTAATACGTTTGTCTATGCAAAATGCAAGGATCACCTCAGGAGACCTCTTTGGGACAAGATGCTTCAGCAGGCCACAGTGAACACCAAACCTTGGTGCGCAATTGGAGATTATAATGTTATAACTGATGTTGATGAAAAACTGGGAGGAGTGCCTTACAATATGAGGAAGAGCATGGATTTTATTGCTATTATTGAAGCATGTGGACTCTTGGACATTGGGTTCAGTGGGCACAAATTCACTTGGTCAAATAAGAGGGGTATCAATCACAGAATCTGGAAGAGGCTTGATAGGGCTCTGGTTAATGATTCATGGTTAGAAAAGATGCCTCAAACCACCATTACTCACTTATCTTCCACTGGGTCAGATCATTGTCCTCTGCTCATGGAAATGGTATCCACAAATTCTGATCACATCAAGTATTTCCAATTCCTTAATAAGAATGTATGAGGAACAAGCGCACAAAGCTGAAGAGGAATACATCCTTGACCAAAGTGACTCACATAGGAGTGCCCTTCATGAAATCAATGCTCAATATATTAAATTCCTCAAGTTGGAGGATACTATTTTGAAACAGAAAACCCAGTTACAATGGTTCAAGGAAGGTGACACCAACTCCAAATATTTCCATTCTATTATAAGGGGAAGGAGAAGGAAACTTTTTGTGCACAAAATTGTCACTGAAAATGGGGATTGGATTCAAGGTGAGGATAACATTGCTCAAGCTGCTTGTGACCACTTCAAATCTATATTCACATGTGAGGAAAAGCTTAT
Source organism: Solanum sitiens (assembly GCA_016801875.1). Lineage (NCBI taxonomy): Eukaryota > Viridiplantae > Streptophyta > Magnoliopsida > Solanales > Solanaceae > Solanum > Solanum sitiens. The sequence continues at coordinate 737,894 of JABWTJ010000379.1, forward strand.
TAATGAACAAACCTTGGAGTGTATTCCAAGAATGGTTAGTCAGGATCAGAATACTCATCTTACCAACGTTCCAGATATGAATGAACTTAAGGAGGTGGTTTTTGCTATGAATTCTAATTCTGCAGCAGGTCCCGATGGAATGAATGGGTACTTCTTTCAGAAGTGCTGGCACATTATCAAACATGATCTAATGGGGGTGATTCAGGCGTTTTTCAGTGGACAAATGATTCCTAAATATTTCTCCCATTCTTGTATTGTTCTGCTCCCCAAAGTAAATAATCCAAACAAGCTTACTGAGTTTAGGTCTATAAGTCTAAGTAACTTCACTAGTAAAATAATTTCCAAACTAGTGAGTAACAGACTTAGCCCTATCCTCCCCTCTTTGATTTCTTCCAATCAGTCCGGTTTTGTAAAAGGAAGAAGCATCTCTGAAAACATCATGTTAGCTCAGGAAATCATTCACCAAATCAAGAAACCCAACATTGGAAGTAATGTCATTATTAAACTAGACATGGCAAAAGCTTATGACGGAGTCTCATGGTCATATATTTGTTTAGTTCTAAGGAAAATGGGATTTCATGAGGTGTTTATTGATTTGGTGTGGAGAATCATGGCTAACAACTGGTATTCAATCATTATGAATGGTAAGAGGTATGGTTTTTTCAACTCCACTAGGGGTCTCAAGCAAGGTGATCCTCTTTCTCCGGCCCTATTTATTTTAGGTGCTGAGGTGCTTTCAAGATCTCTCAATAGGTTAAATAATCACCCGGATTATAATGGATTCTTCATGGAATTGAGGGGACCCCAAGTGAACCATTTGAGTTTTGCTGATGACATAATTCTGTTTTCTTCTGGAAGGTACAAAACCTTAAAGTTGTTGATGGCAACTTTAAAGGATTATGAGATCACTTTTGGACAACTCATTAATGGTGATAAAAGCCACTTTATGCTACACTCTAATGCTTTTAATAGCACTAGAGATAGAATTAACAGGCTGACAGGGTTCAAACAAAAACAGGGTCCTATTACTTACCTAGGATGCCCTTTATTTGTTGGCAGGCCTAGAAATGTTTATTTTTCTGATCTTGTTAACAAGGTTGTTGGTAGAATTACAGGTTGGCAAACCAAACAACTTAGCTATGGAGGCAAGGCTATTCTCACTAAACATGTTCTTCAAGCTCTGCCTATTCACCTTCTATCTGCAGTAACACCTCCAGTCACAATACTTAAGCAAATTAAAATGCTTATAGCTGATTTTTTCTGGGGATGGAAGAGCGATAGGAAGAGGTACCACTGGGCTTCATGGAAAAATCTAAGTTACCCCTATGATGAAGGGTGGGTGGGTATGAGGAACTTACATGATACATGCAGGGCCTTTCAATTCAAACAATGGTGGATCTTTAGAACCAAAACACTCTGTGGGGCAATTTCTTAGAAGCTAAATATTGCCAAATATCCAATCCTGTTAGAAAAAAAGGGGATACAGGTGATTCTTTGACCTGGAAACGTATGCTGATGACTAGACAGCAGATGCAACAACATATTCAATGGAAGCTCCAAGCTGGGAATTGTTCCTTCTGGTGGGACAATTGGCTCGGTAGTGGACCTCTTGCAAACTTCTCCACCACCAGTAATAGATTCAACAACTCCACAGTTGCTGAATTTTGGGAGGAGGGGAATTGGAATTGGAACAAGCTGTTGGAGGTGGCACCTTCCAGTCAACTATCCAACATACTAGCTACAGAAATTTCACCTCGACAACATCTTCTAGATCAGCCACTTTGGAAACTCAACACTCATGGAGCATTCAGCTGTTCATCAGCCTGGGAGGAAATCCGAGAAAAGAAAGCTAAACATCACTTTAACTCTGTTTTATGGCATAAATACATTCCTTTTAAGATTTCCTTTTTACTATGGAGAACTCTTAGGTGTAAACTCCCTACTAACGAAAAACTAACTATTTTTGGCATTGAGCCATCAAAGTGTGTGTGTTGTTTTGACAGGACAGGTATGGATTGCATTGAGCATATCTTCAACAAAGGGAATTTCGCAACCAACATCTGGACCAGCTTTGCAGCCACTGCAGGGCTGCGACCAGACCAGACTGACCTGCACTCACTGCTCAAACAGTGGTGGACTGCCACACCTAAGAATGCAGCCCACAAATTACTTTTGCAAGCGACCCCAATTTTCATTTGTTGGAACTTATGGAAGAACAGGTGCGCAGCTAAATATGGAGGCAAGACAACCAATATCAGCAGGGTCAAATATGCCATATACAAGGATAACTACAAAATGCTTTCCACAGCCTTCCCTCAGCTTCAGTGGCCTGCAAAATGGACAGATTTAATTCAAAATTTTGAAAAGTGTGTGCATGACATCAAAGTGAGTTTTGTAGCATGGCTTAAACCTCCTGACCAATGGCTCAAAGTAAACACCGATGGCAGCGCAACCACTAATCCTGGCAGGTTGGGAGCTGGCGGCATTTTGAGGGATAAAAATGGTAAATTGGTGATGGCTTTCTCAACACCCCTCGGAGAAGGAACAAACAACAAAGCGGAAATAGAGGCAGCAATATTTAGTTTGACTTGGGCACTTGAACTGGGATATTGAAACATAATTTTGGAGCTTGATTCTCAACTAGTAGTACATTGGATTTTAAAGAAGACATCTCCTCAATGGAGTATCATCACACAGTTGGGAAGATTGCAAGATCTCATCTCTCAGACTCAGAAATTCAAGTGCTTACATATATTTAGAGAAGCAAATTGGGTGGCTGATGCTCTTTCAAAACACAGTCACATGACAACCAGTCCACAAATATACTTCACCAGCCAGCACATGCCTAAGGAAGCAAAATCATACTATCAGCTGGATTTACTGGAGATGCCTAGCTTTAGAAGAAGGAAGACCAGAAGAATTAAGGAACCACCTTGATCAGCCGTGCATTTGAATAGGTTAGCTTAGTTTTATTCTATCTTGTAAAGGGAGAGTCTCCCTTGTTTATGCTTCCTAGATACTTTGTAATGAGAGGAGTCCTCTCCTTAGGTGCTTAGTATTTTGGTTTCATCCTTGATGTACGGGGAGGAGTTGAATTCCTCTTTTGGAAAGTTGACTCTGAACCACCTTAGGTTGGAGGTTAGGTTTATGTCCCCCTCCTTTGTACTTTATTTTGTTTATTAATGTTAAGGCCTGGGGGTGTTGCTCAGCCCCTTACCCACCCAAGGGTAGTTCAAATAAAATAAAATAAAAAAAAAACTAACCGTAACCTTAATGCTAACCCTAATCCTAAACCATAAACCCGAAAACCAAAGCCCAAAATACAAAAACCCAAACATTAAATACTAAACCATAGAATTTTAACCTCAAATGCTTAACCCTTAATCATAAAACCTATAAAAAAAACTACACCCTAACCTTAATTCTAACCCTAACCCTAACCCTAAACACTAAGTTGAATAAAAACCTAAGTCCGAAATATGAAAACACTTACATTAAACACTAAACTATAGAATTTAAACCTCAAATCCTAAACAACAAACACTAAATCCTAATAAAAGACCTAAACCCAAACCCTAAAACTTAAAAAACAACCTAAACCCTAAAATTAAACCTATCACTAACCCTATAATAAACCTTAAACCCCAAGCCCAAAATACAAAAATCCAAATATTAAAAACTAAACCATTGATATTAAACCTCAAATTCTAAACCCTAAACCCAAAAACCTTAAAAACCCTACAATTGTAACCCTAACCCTAACCCTATCCCTAACCCTTACCTTAATTCTAAACCATAAACCCAAAACCATAAGCCAAAAATACCAAAACCCAAACATTAAACATTTAACCATAGATTTCAAACCTCAAATCCTAAACCACAAACCCAAAAACCTAAAAAACCTAAACCATAACCCTATATTTAAACCTAACCCTAACCCTAAGCCATTAACCCGAAACCACAAGCCCAAATTACCAAAACCCAAACATTAAACAATAAACAATAGATTTTAAACAAAAAATTCTAAACCCCAAAACCTAAAACCTAAAAAAACCCTAAACCCTAACCCTAACCCTATCCCTAACACAAACCCTAACCCTAACCTTACCCTTAACTGTAATTCTAAACCCAAAATCCAAAATACCAACACCATAATAATAAATACTAAACCATTGATATTATAACTCAAATCCTTAACCCCAAACCCTAATACCTAGAAAACTACCTAAACCCTAACCCTAACCCTAATTTTAACCCTAACCCTAATTTTAGCCCTAACCCTAACCATACCATAAACCCTAAACCCCAAGCCCAAATTACAAAAACCCAAAATATTCATTGATATTAAACCTTAAATCCTTAACCCTAAACCCAAAAACCTAAAAAAAAAAAAACTAACCCTACCAATAACCGTAACCATAACGTAACCCTAATCCTAAACCATAAGCCCGAAAACCTAAGCCCAAAATACAAAAACCCAATTATTAAATACTAAACCATATAATTATAACCTCAAATGCTAAACCCTATATTAAACCCTAAACCCTATGCCCAAAATACCAAAATCCAAACATTAAAAACTAAACCATTTATATTAAACCTCAAATCCTAAACCCTAAACCCAAAAACCTAAAAAAACCTAAAATTGTAACCCTAACCCTAACCCTAACCCTAACCCTTTCTTTAACCAGAAACCATAAGCCAAAAATACCAAAACCCAAACATTAAACACTAAACCATAGATTTTAAACCTCAAATCCTAAACCACAAACCCTAAAACCTAAAAAACCTAAACCCTAACCCTATCTTTAAACCTAACCCTAACCCTAAACCATTAACCCGAAACCCCAAGCCCAAATTACAAAAACCCAAGCATTAAACAATAAACAATAGATTTTAAACAAAAAAATTCTAAACCCCAAAACCTAAAACCTAAAAAAAACTAAACCCTAACCTTAACCCTATAACTAACACAAACTCTAACCCTAACCCTATCCTTAACCCTAATTCTAAACCCTAAACCCTAAACCCAAAGTACAAAATACCAACACCATAATAATAAACACTAAACCATTGATATTACAAATCAAATCCTTAACCCCAAACCCTAATACCTAAAAAACTACCTAAACCCTAACCCTAACCCTAATTTTAACCCTAACCCTAACCCTAATTTTAACCCTAACCCAAATTTTAGCGCTAACAGTAACCATACCATAAACCCTAAACCCCAAGCACAAATTACCAAAACCCAAATATTCATTGATATTAAACCTTAAATCGTAAACCCTAAACCCAGAAACCTAAAAAAAAACAAAACCCTAACCCTAACCCTAAAAGTAACCTTAACGCTAACCCTAATTCTAAAATATAAACCCAAAAACCTAAGCCTAAAATACAAAAACACAAACATTAAATACTAAACCATAGAATTATAACCTCGAAGGCTAAACCCTTAATCATAAAACCTATAATAAACCTACACCCTAACCTTAATCCTAACCCTAACCCTAACCCTAAACACTAAGTCCAAAAAAAACCTAAGTCCAAAATATGAAAACCCTTACATCAAACACTAAACCATAGATTTTAAACCTCAAATCCTCAACAATAAACACTAAATCCTAAAAAAAGACCTAAACCCAAAGCCTAAAACTTAAAAAACAACCTAAACCCTAAAATTAAACCTATCACTAACCCTATTATAAACCCTAAACCCCAAGCCCAAAATACCAAAATTAAAACATTAAAAACTAAACCATTGATATTAAACCTCAAATCCTAAACCCAAAACCTAAAAACCTAAAAAACCCTAAAATTGTAACCCTAACCCTAATCCTATCCCTAATCCTAAACCATAAACCAGAAACCATAAGCCAAAAATACCAAAAACCCAAACATTAAACACTAAACCATAGATTTTAAACGTCAAATCCTAAACCACAAACCCAAAAACCTAAAAACCCTAAATCATAATCCTATATTTAAACCTAACCCTAACCCTAAACCATTAACCCAAAACCCCAAGCCCAAATTACCAAAACCCAAACATTAAACAAGAAACAATAGATTTTAAACAAAAAATCCTAAACCCCAAAACCTAAAACCTAAAAAAAACCTAAACCCTAACCCAAAAAATATTCCTAAAACGAACCCTAAGCCTAACCCTATCCTTAACCCTAAACGCTAAACCCAAAGTCCAAAATACCAACACCGTAATAATAAACACTAAACCATTGATATTATAACTCAAATCCTTAACCCCAAACCCTAATACCTAAAAAACTACCTAAACCCTAACCCTAATTTTAGCGCTAACCGTAACCATACCCTAAACCCTAAACCCCAAGCCCTAATTACCAAAACCCAAACATTCATTGATATTAAACCTTAAATCCTAAACCCTAAAGCCAGAAACCTTAAAAAAACCAAAATCCCTAACCCTAATCGTAACCTTAAAGCTAACCCTAATCCTAAACCATAAACCCGAAAACCTAAGCCCAAAATACAAAAACCCAAATATTAAATACTAAACCATAGAATTATAACCTCAAATGCTAAACCATTAATCATAAAACCTAAAATAAACCTACACCCTAACCTTAATCCTAACCCTAACCCTAACCCTAAACACTAAGTCCAAAAAAAAACTAAGTCCGAAATATGAAAACCCTTACATTAAACACTAAACCATAGATTTTAAACCTCGAATCCTAAACAACAAACACTAAATCCTAAAAAAAACTAAACCAAAACCTTAAAACTTAAAAAACAACCTAAACCCTAAAATTAAACCTATACCTAACCCTATATTAAACCCTAAACCCCAAGCCCAAAATACCAAAATCCAAACATTAAAAACTAAACCATTGATATTAAACCTCAAATCCTAAACCCTAAACCCAAAAACTTAAAAAAACCTAAAATTGTAACCCTAACCCTAACTCTAACCCTTACCTTAACCCGAAATAATAAGCCAAAAATACCAAAACCCAAACATTAAACACTAAACCATAGATTTTAAACCTCAAATCCTAAACCACAAACCCTAAAACATAAAAAACCTAAACCTAAACCCTATTTTTAAACCTAACCCTAACCCTAATGCATTAACCCGAAATCCCAAGCCCAAATTACCAAAACCCAAACATTAAACAATAAACAATAGATTTTAAACAAAAAATCCTAAACCCCAAAACCTAAAACCTAAAAAAATCCTAAACCCTATTCCTAAAATGAACCCTAATCCTAACCCTACCCTTAACCCTAATTCTAAACCTTAAACCCTAAACCCAAAGTCCAAAATATCAACACCATAATAATAAACACTAAACCATTGATATTATAACTCAAATCCTTAACCCCAAGCCCAAATACCTAAAAAACTACCTAAACCCTAACCCTAATTTTAGCGCTAACCCTAACCATACCCTAAACCCTAAACCCCATGTCCAAATTACCAAAACCGAAACATTCATTGATATTAAACCTTAAATCCTAAACCCTAAACCCAGAAATCTAAAAAAAACAACATCCTAACCCTAACCCTTATTATAACCTTAACGCTAACCCTAATTCTAAACCATAAACCCAAAAACCTAAGCCAAAATACAAAAACCCAAAAATTAAATACTAAACCATAGAATTATAACCTCAAATGCTAAACCCTTAATCATAAAACCTAAAATAAACCTACACCCTAACCTTAATCCTAACCCTTACCCTAACCCTAAACACTAAGTCCGAAATATGAAAACCCTTACATTAAACACTAAACCATAGATTTTAAACCTCGAATCCTAAACAACAAACACTAAATCCTAAAAAAAAACTAAACCCAAGCCCTAAAATACGAAAATCCAAACATTAAAAACTAAACCATTGATATTAAACCTCAAATCCTAAACCCTAAACCCAAAAACCTAAAATTGTAACCCTAACTCTAACCCTAACCCTAACCCTAACCCTTACCTTAACCCGAAACCATAAGACAAAAATACCAAAACCCAAACATTAAACACTTAACCATAGATTTTAAACCTCAAATCCTAAACCACAAACACTAAAACCTAAAAACCTAAACCCTAGCCCTATCTTTAAACCTAACCCAAACCCTAAACCATTAACCCGAAACCCCAAGCCCAAATTACAAAAACCCAAACATTAAACAATAAACAATAGATTTTAAAAAAAAAATCCTAAACCCCGAAACCTAAAACATAAAAAAAAAAAAAAACCTATCCCTAACCCTATTCCTAAAACTAACCCTAAGCCTAACCCTATCCTTAACCCTAATTCTAAACCCTAAACGCAAAGTCCAAAATACCAACATCGTAATAATAAACACTAAACCATTGATATTATAACTCAAATCCTTAACCCCAAACCCTAATACCTAAAAAACTACCTAAACCCTAACCCTAATTTTAGCGCTAACCCTAACCATACCCTAAACCCTAAACCCCAATCCCAAATTACCAAAACCCAAACATTAATTGATATTAAACCTTAAATCCTAAACACTAAACCCAGAAACCTTAAAAAAACCAAAATCCTAACCCTAAACCCTAAAATTAAACCTATACCTAACCCTATATTAAACCCTAAACCCTAAGCCCAAAATACCAAAATCCAAACATTAAAAACTAAACCATTGATATTAAACCTCAAATCCTTAACCCTAAACACAAAAAACTAAAAAAAAACTAAAATTGTAAGCCTAACCCTAACCCTAACCTTAACCCCTACCTTAACCCGAAATAATAAGCCAAAAATACCAAAACCCAAACATTAAACACTAAAGCGTAGATTTTAAACCTCAAATCCTAAACCACAAACCGTAAAACATAAAAAACCTAAACCCTAACCCTAACCCTAAACCATTAACCCGAAACCCCAAGCCCAAATTACAAAAACCCAAACATTAAACAATAAACAATAGATTTTAAACAAAACTTCCTAAACCTCAAAACCAAAAACCTAAAAAAAACCTAAACCCTATCCCTAACCCTATTCTTAAAACGAACCCTAAGCCTAACCCTATCCTTGACCCTAATTCTAAACCCTAAACCCTAAACCCAAAGTCCAAAATACCAACACCATAATAATAAACACTAAACCATTTATATTATAACTCAAATCCTTAACCCCAAACCCAAATACCTAAAAAACTACCTAAACCCTAACCCTAATTTTAGCGCTAACGCTAACCAAATTACCCCCAAACCCCTTAAACCCCTAAGATCTTAAACAAAACCCTAAACCCCAAAACCGAAAACCTAAAAAAAACTAAACCCTATCCCTAACCCTATTCTTAAAACGAACCCTAAGCCTAACCCTATCCTTGACCCTAATTCTAAACCCTAAACCCTAAACCCAAAGTCCAAAATACCAACACCATAATAATAAACACTAAACCATTTATATTATAACTCAAATCCTTAACCCCAAACTCAAATACCTAAAAAACTACCTAAACCCTAACCCTAATTTTAACGCTAACCCTAACCATACCCTAAACCCTAAACCCCAAGTCTAAATTACCAAAACCCAAACATTCATTGATATTAAACCTTAAATCCTAAACCCTAAACCCAGAAATCTAAAAAAACCAAAATCCTAACCCTAACCCTTACTATAACCTTAACGCTAACCCTAATCCTAACCCATAAACCAGAAAACCTAAGTCTAAAATACAAAAACACAAACATTAAATACTAAACCATAGAATTATAACCTCAAAGGCTAAACCCTTAATCATAAAACCTATAATAAACCTACACCCTAACCTTAATCCTAACCCTAAACACTAAGTCCAAAAAAATCCTAAGTCCAAAATATGAAAACCCTTACATCAAACACTAAACCATAGATTTTAAACCTCAAATCCTCAACAATAAACACTAAATCCTAAAAAAAGACCTAAACCCAAAGCCTAAAACTTAAAAAACAACCTAAACCCTAAAATTAAACCTATCACTAACCCTATTATAAACCCTAAACCCCAAGCCCAAAATACCAAAATTAAAACATTAAAAACTAAACCATTGATATTAAACCTCAAATCCTAAACCCAAAACCTAAAAACCTAAAAAACCCTAAAATTGTAACCCTAACCCTAACCCTATCCCTAACCCTAAACCATAAACCAGAAACCATAAGCCAAAAATACCAAAAACCCAAACATTAAACACTAAACCATAGATTTTAAACCTCAAATCCTAAACCACAAACCCAAAAACCTAAAAACCCTAAATCATAATCCTATATTTAAACCTAACCCTAACCCTAAACCATTAACCCGAAACCCCAAGCCCAAATTACCAAAACCCAAACATTAAACAAGAAACAATAGATTTTAAACAAAAAATCCTAAACCCCAAAACCTAAAACCTAAAAAAAACCTAAACCCTAACCCAAAAAATATTCCTAAAACGAACCCTAAGCCTAACCCTATCCTTAACCCTAATTCTAAACCCTAAACGCTAAACCCAAAGTCCAAAATACCAACACCGTAATAATAAACACTAAACCATTGATATTATAACTCAAATCCTTAACCCCAAACCCTAATACCTAAAAAACTACCTAAACCCTAACCCTAATTTTAGCGCTAACCCTAACCATACCCTAAACCCTAAACCCCAAGCCCTAATTACCAAAACCCAAACATTCATTGATATTAAACCTTAAATCCTAAACCCTAAACCCAGAAACCTTAAAAAAACCAAAATCCCTAACCCTAACCGTAACCTTAAAGCTAACCCTAATCCTAAACCATAAACCCGAAAACCTAAGCCCAAAATACAAAAACCCAAATATTAAATACTAAACCATAGAATTATAACCTCAAATCCTAAACCCTTAATCATAAAACCTAAAATAAACCTACACCCTAACCTTAATCCTAACCCTAACCCTAACCCTAAACACTAAGTCCAAAAAAAACCTAAGTCCGAAATATGAAAACCCTTACATTAAACACTAAACCATAGATTTTAAACCTCGAATCCTAAACAACAAACACTAAATCCTAAAAAAACCTAAACCAAAACCTTAAAACTTAAAAAACAACCTAAACCCTAAAATTAAACCTATACCTAACCCTATATTAAACCCTAAACCCCAAGCCCAAAATACCAAAATCCAAACATTAAAAACTAAACCATTGATATTAAACCTCAAATATTAAACCCTAAACCCAAAAACTTAAAAAAACCTAAAATTGTAACCCTAACCCTAACTCTAACCCTTACCTTAACCCGAAATAATAAGCCAAAAATACCAAAACCCAAACATTAAACACTAAACCATAGATTTTAAACCTCAAATCCTAAACCACAAACCCTAAAACATAAAAAACCTAAACCTAAACCCTATTTTTAAACCTAACCCTAACCCTAATGCATTAACCCGAAATCCCAAGCCCAAATTACCAAAACCCAAACATTAAACAATAAACAATAGATTTTAAACAAAAAATCCTAAACCCCAAAACCTAAAACCTAAAAAAATCCTAAACCCTATTCCTAAAACGAACCCTAATCCTAACCCTACCCTTAACCCTAATTCTAAACCTTAAACCCTAAACCCAAAGTCCAAAATACCAACACCATAATAATAAACAATAAACCATTGATATTATAACTCAAATCCTTAACCCCAAGCCCAAATACCTAAAAAACTACCTAAACCCTAACCCTAATTTTAGCGCTAACCCTAACCATACCCTAAACCCTAAACCCCATGTCCAAATTACCAAAACCCAAACATTTATTGATATTAAACCTTAAATCCTAAACCCTAAACCCAGAAATCTAAAAAAAAAAAACATCCTAACCCTAACCCTTATTATAACCTTAACGCTAACCCTAATTCTAAACCATAAACCCGAAAACCTAAGCCCAAAATACAAAAACCCAAAAATTAAATACTAAACCATAGAATTATAACCTCAAATGCTAAACCCTTAATCATAAAACCTAAAATAAACCTACACCCTAACCTTAATCCTAACCCTTACCCTAACCCTAAACACTAAGTCCGAAATATGAAAACCCTTACATTAAACAGTAAACCATAGATTTTAAACCTCGAATCCTAAACAACAAACACTAAATCCTAAAAAAAAATAAACCCAAGCCCTAAAACTTAAAAAACAACCTAAACCCTAAAATTAAAACTATCCCTAACCCTATATTAAGCCCTAAACCCCAAGCCCAAAATACGAAAATCCAAACATTAAAAACTAAACCATTGATATTAAACCTCAAATCCTAAACCCTAAACCCAAAAACCTAAAATTGTAACCCTAACTCTAACCCTAACCCTAACCCTAACCCTTACCTTAACCCGAAACCATAAGACAAAAATACCAAAACCCAAACATTAAACACTTAACCATAGATTTTAAACCTCAAATCCTAAACCACAAACACTAAAACCTAAAAACCTAAACCCTAGCCCTATCTTTAAACCTAACCCTAACCCTAAACCATTAACCCGAAACCCCAAGCCCAAATTACAAAAACCCAAACATTAAACAATAAACAATAGATTTTTAAAAAAAATCCTAAACCCCAAAACCTAAAACCTAAAAAAAAAAAAAACCTATCCCTAACCCTATTCCTAAAACTAACCCTAAGCCTAACCCTATCCTTAACCCTAATTCTAAACCCTAAACGCAAAGTCCAAAATACCAACATCGTAATAATAAACACTAAACCATTGATATTATAACTCAAATCCTTAACCCCAAACCCTAATACCTAAAAAACTACCTAAACCCTAACCCTAATTTTAGCGCTAACCCTAACCATACCCTAAACCCTAAACCCCAATCCCAAATTACCAAAACCCAAACATTAATTGATATTAAACCTTAAATCCTAAACACTAAACCCAGAAACCTTAAAAAAACCAAAATCCTAACCCTAAACCCTAAAATTAAACCTATACCTAACCCTATATTAAACCCTAAACCCTAAGCCCAAAATACCAAAATCCAAACATTAAAAACTAAACCATTGATATTAAACCTCAAATCCTTAACCCTAAACACAAAAAACTAAAAAAACCTAAAATTGTAACCCTAACCCTAACCCTTACCTTAACCCGAAATAATAAGCCAAAAATACCAAAACCCAAACGTTAAACACTAAAGCGTAGATTTTAAACCTCAAATCCTAAACCACAAACCGTAAAACATAAAAAACCTAAACCCTAACCCTAACCCTAAACCATTAACCCGAAACCCCAAGCCCAAATTACAAAAACCCAAACATTAAACAATAAACAATAGATTTTAAACAAAACTTCCTAAACCTCAAAACCAAAAACCTAAAAAAAACCTAAACCCTATCCCTAACCCTATTCTTAAAACGAACCCTAAGCCTAACCCTATGCTTGACCCTAATTCTAAACCCTAAACCCTAAACCCAAAGTCCAAAATACCAACACCATAATAATAAACACTAAACCATTTATATTATAACTCAAATCCTTAACCCCAAACCCAAATACCTAAAAAACTACCTAAACCCTAACCCTAATTTTAGCGCTAACCCTAACCATACCCTAAACCCTAAACCCCAAGTCTAAATTACCAAAACCCAAACATTCATTGATATTAAACCTTAAATCCTAAACTCTAAACCCAGAAATCTAAAAAAACCAAAATCCTAACCCTAACCCTTACTATAACCTTAACGCTAACCCTAATCCTAACCCATAAACCCGAAAACCTAAGCCCAAAATACAAAAAACCAATCATTAAATACTAAACCATAGAATTATAACCTCAAATGCTAAACCCTTAATCATAAAACCTAAAATAAACCTACACCCTAACCTTAATCCTAACCCTAACCCTAACCCTAAACACTAAGTCCGAAATATGAAAACCCTTACATTAAACACTAAACCATAGATTTTAAACCTCGAATCCTAAACAACAAACACTAAATCCTGAAAAAAAAAACTAAACCCAAGCCCCAAAACTTAAAAAACAACCTAAACCCTAAAATTAAACCTATCCCTAACCCTATATTAAGCCCTAAACCCCAAGCCAAAAATACCAAAATCCAAACATTAAAAACTAAACAATTGATATTAAACCTCAAATCCTAAACCCTAAACCCAAAAACCTAAAAAAACCTAAAATCGTAACCCTAATCCTAACCCTAACCCTAACCCTAACCCTTACCTTAACCCGAAACCATAAGCCAAAAATACCAAAACCCAAACATTAAACACTAAACCATAAATTTTAAACCTCAAATCCTAAACCACAAACCCTAAAACCTAAAAAACCTAAACCCTAACCCTATCTTTAAACGTAACCCTAACCCTAAACAATTAACTCGAAAGACCAAGCCCAAATTAAAAAAACCCAAACATTAAACAATAAACAATAGATTTTAAAAAAAAATCCTAAACCCCAAAACGTAAAACCTAAGAAAACTAAACCCTAACCCTAACCCTATCCCTAACACAAACCCTAACCCTAACCCTCTCCTTAACCCTAATTCTAAATCCTAAACCCTAAACCGAAAGTCCAAAATACCAACACCATAATAATAAACATTAAACCATTGATATTACAAATCAAATCCTTAACCCCAAACCCTAATACCTAAAAAACTACCTAAACCCTAACCCTAATTTTAGCGCTAACCCTAACCATACCATAAACCCTAAACCCCAAGCCCAAATTACCAAAACCCAAACATTCATTGATATTAAACCTTAAATCCTAAACCCTAAAGAAACCTAAAAAAACCAAAACCCTAACCCTAACCATAACCGTAACCTTAACGCTAACCCTAATCCTAAAGAATAAACCCAAAAACCTAAGCCCAAAATACGAAAACCCAAACATTAAATACTAAACCATAGAATTATAACATTAAAGGCTAAACCCTTAATCATAAAACCTAAATTGAACCTACACCCTAACCTTAATCCTAACTCTAACCCTAACCCTAAACACTAAGTCCAAAAAAAACCTAAGTACGAAATCTGAAAACCCTTACATTAAACACTAAACCATAGATTTTAAACCTCAAATCCTAAACAACAAACACTAAATCCAAAAAAAAAAAAAAAACCCAAACCCTAAAACTTAAAAAACAACCTAAACCCTAAAAATAAACCTATCGCTAACCCTATAATAAACCCTAAACCCCAATCCCAAAATACCAAAATCCAAATATTAAAAACTAAATCATTGATATTAAACCTCAAATCCTAAACCCTAAACCCAAAAACCTAAAAAACCCTAAAATTGTAACCCTAACCCTAACCCTATCCCTAACCCTTACCTTATCAATAACCAGAAACCCAAAACTATAAGCCAAAAATACCAAAACCAAAACATTAAACACTTAACCATAGATTTTAAACCTCAAATCCTAAACAACAAACCCAAAACCTAAAAAACCAAAACCATTACACTATATTTAAACCTAACCCTAACCCTAAACCATTATCCCGAAACCCCAATCCCAAATTACCCAAACCCAAACATTAAACAATAAACAATTGATTTTAAACAAAAAATTCTAAACCCCAAAACCTAAAACCTAAACAAAACCTAAACCCTAACCCTAACCCTAATGTTATCCTTAACCCTAATTCTAAACCCTAAACCCTAAACCCAAAGTCCAAAATACCAACACCATAATAATAAACACTAAACCATTGATATTACAACTCAAACCCTTAACCCGCAAACCCTAATACCTAAAAAACTACCTAAACCCTAACCCTAAACCTAATTTTAACCCTAACCCTAATTTTAACGCTAACCCTAACCATACCATAAACCCTAAACCCCAAGCCCAAATTACCAAAACCCAAATATTCATTGATATTAAACCTTAAATCCTAAACCCTAAACCCAGAAACCTAAAAAAAACAAAACCCTAACCCTAACCGTAACCGTAACCATAATGCTAACCCTAATCCTAAACCATAAACCCGAAAACCTAAGCCCAAAATACAAAAATCCAAACATTAAATACTAAACCATAGAATTATAACCTCAAATGCTAAACCCTTAATCATAAAACGTAAAATAAACCTACACCCTAACCTTAATCCTAACACTAACCCTAACCCTAAACACTAAGTCCAAAAAAACCTAAGTCCGAAATATGAAAACCCTTACATTAAACGCTAAACCATAGATTTTAAACCTCAAATCCTAAACAACAAACACTAAATGCTAAAAAAAGACCTAAACCCAAACCCTAAAACTTAATAAACAACCTAAACCCTAAAATTAAACCTATCACTAACCCTATAATAAACCCTAAACCCCAAGCCCAAAATACCAAAATCCAAACATTAAAAACTAAAAAATTGATATTAAACCTCAAATCCAAACCCTAAACCTAAAAACCTAAAAAAAACCTAAAATTGCAACCCTAACCCTAACCCTAACCCTAAACCATTAAACCAAAACCCAAACATTAAACACTTAACCATAGATTTTAAACCTCAAATACTAAACCACAAACCCAAAAACCTAAAACAACTAAACCATAACCCTATATTTAAACCTAACCCTAACCCTAAACCATTAACCCGAAACCCTAAGCCCAAATTATCAAAACCCAAACATTAAACAATAAACAATAGATTTTAAACAAAAAATTCTTAACCCCAAAACCTAAAACCTTAAAAAAACCTAAACCCTAACCCTAACCCTATCCCTAACACAAACCCTAACCCTAACCTTATCCTTAACCGTAATTCTAAACCCTAAACCTTAAACACAAAGTCCAAAATACCAACACCATAATAATAAACACTAAACCATTGATATTACAACTCAAATCCTTAACCCCAAACCCTAATACCTAAAAAACTACCTAAACCCTAACCCTAACCCTAATTTTAACCCTAACCCTAATTTTAGCGCTAACCCTAACAATACCATAAACCCTAAACCCCAAGCCCAAATTACCAAAACCCAAATATCCATTGATATTAAACATTAAATCCTAAACCCTAAGCCCAGAAACCTAAAAAAAAAACCAAAACCCTAACCCTAACCCTAACCCTTACCATAACGCTAACCCTAATCCTAAACCATAAACCCAAAAACCTAAGCCCTAAATACAAAAACTCAAACATTGAATACTAAACCATAGAATTATAACCTCAAATGATAAACCCTTAATCATAAAACCTACAATAAACCTACACGCTAACCTTAATCCTAACGCTAACCCTAACCCTAAAAACTAAGTCCAAAAAAAACCTAAGTCCGAAATATGAAAACCCTTACATTAAACACTAAACCATAGATTTTAAACCTCAAATCCTAAACAACAAACACTAAATCCTAAAAAAAAACTAAACACAAACCCTAAAACTTAAAAAAAAAAACTAAACCCTAAAATTAAACCTATCACTAACCCTATTATAAATGCTAAACCCCACGCCTAAAATACCAAAATCAAACATTAAAAATAAACCATAGATATTAAACCTCAAATCCTACACCCTAAACCCAAAAACCTAAAAAACCCTAAAATTGTAACCCTAATCCTAACCCTTACCTTAACCCTAAACCATAAACCCAAAACCATAAGCCAAAAATACAAAAACCCAAACATTAAACACTAAACCATAGATTTTAAACCTCAAATCCTAAAACACAAACTTAAAAACCTAAAAAACCTAAACCCTAACCCTAACCCTAAATAATTAACTCGAAACCCCAAGCCCAAATTACCAAAACCCAAACATTAAACAATAAGCAATTCATTTTAAACAAAAAATCCTAAACCCCAAAACCTAAAAAAAAACTAAACCCTATCCATAACCCTATCCATAACACGAACCCTAACCCTAACCCTATCCTTATCCCTAATTCTAAATCCAAAACCCTAAACCCAAAGACCAAAATTCCAAAACCATAGTAATAAACACTAAACCATTGATATTACAAATCAAATCCTTAACCTCAAACCCTAATACCTAAAAAATGACCTAAACCCTAACCCTAACCCTAATTTTAACCCTAAACCTAATTTTAACGCTAACCCTAACACAACCACAGACCCTAAACCCCAAGCCCAAATTACCAAAACCCAAACATTCATTGATATTAAACCTTAAATCCTAAATCCTAAACCCTAAACACAGAAACCTAAAAAAAACAAAACAAACAAAACCCTAACCGTAACCTTAATGCTAACCCTAATCCTAAACCATAAATTCAAAAACCTAAGCCCAAAATACAAAAACCCAAACATTAAATACTAAACCATAGAATTTTAACCTCAAATGCTTAACCCTTAATCATAAAACCTAAAAAAAAAACTACACCCTAACCTTAATTCTAACCCTAACCCTAACCCTAAACACTATGTCCAAAAAGAACCTAAGTCCGAAATATGAAAACCCTTACATTAAACACTAAACCATAGATTTTAAACCTCAAATCCTAAACAACAAACACTAAATCCTAAAAAAATACCTAAACCCAAACCCTAAAACTTAAAAAACAACCTAAACCCTAAAATTAAACCTATCACTAACCCTATAATAAAACCTAAACCCCAATCCCAAAATACCAAAATCCAAATATTAAAAACTAAACCATTGATATTAAACCTCAAATCCTAAACCCTAAACCCAAAAACCTAAAAAACCCTAAAATTGTAACCCTAACCCTAACCCTTACCTTAACCCTAAACCATAAACCCAAAACCATAAGCCAAAAATACCAAAACCCAAACATTAAACACTTAGCCATAGATTTTAAACCTCAAATCCTAAACCACAAACCCTAAAACCTAAAAAACCTAAACCCTAACCCTATCTTTAAACCTAACCCTAACCCTAAACCATTAACCCGAAACCCCAAGCCCAAATTAAAAAAACCCAAACAGTAAACAATAAACAATAGATTTTAAACAAAAAATCCTAAACCCCAAAACCTAAAACCTAAAAAAAACTAAACCCTATCCCTAACACAAACCCTAACCCTAACCCTATCCTTAACCCGAATTCTAAACCCTAAACCCTAAACCCAAAGTCCAAAATACCAACACCATAATAATAAACATTAAACAATTGATATTACAAATCAAATCCTTAACCCCAAACCCTTGTACCTAAAAAACTACCTAAACCCTAACCCTAATTTTAGCGCTAACCCTAACCATACCATAAACCCTAAACCCCAAGCCCAAATTACCAAAACCCAAACATTCATTGATATTAAACCTTAAGTCCTAAACCCTAAAGAAACCTAAAAAAACCAAAACCCTAACCCTAACCATAACCGTAACCTTAACGCTACCCTAATCCTAAACCATAAACACAAAAACCTAAGCCCAAAATTCAAAAACCAAACATTAAATACTAAACCATAGAATTACAACATCAAAGGCTAAACCCTTAATCATAAAACCTAAATTGAACCTACACCCTAACCTTAATCCTATCTCTAACCCTAACCCTAAACACTAAGTCCAACAAAAACCTAAGTACGAATTATGAAAACCTTAAATTAAACACTAAACCATAGATTTTAAACCTCAAATCCTCAACAACAAACACTAAATCCTAAAAAAAAACTAAACCCAAACCCTAAAACTTAAAAAACAACCTAAACCCTAAAATTAAACCTATCACTAACCCTACAATAAACCCTAAACCCCAAGCCAAAAATACCAAAATCCAAACTTTAAAAAGTAAACCATTGATATTAAACCTCAAATCCTAAACCTAAACCCAAATACCTAAAAAAAACTAAAACTTAACCCTAAACCTAACCCTAACCTTATCCCAAACCATAACCCTAAACCATAAACTAGAAACCCTAAGCCCAAGACACCAAAACCCAAACATTTAACACTAAACCATATATTTTAAACCACAAATCCTAAACCACAAATCCAAAAACCTAAAAAAAACTAAACCCTAACCATACTCCTAACCCTAACCCTAACCCTATCTTTAAACCTAACCCTAACCCTAAACCATTAACCCGAAACCCCTAGCCCAAAATACCAAAACACAAACATTAAACAATAAACAATAGATTTTAAACAAAAAATCCTAAACCGCAAAACCTAAAACCTAAAAAAACTCTAAACCCTATCCCTAACCCTATTCCTAAAATGAACCCTAAGCCTAACCCTATACTTAACCCTAATTCTAAACCCTAAACCCTAAACCCAAAGTCCAAAATACCAACACCATAATAATAAACACTAAACCATTGATATTATAACTCAAATCCATAACCCCAAACCCAAATACCTAAAAAACTACCTAAACCCTAACCCTAATTTTAGCACTAACCCTAACCATACCCTAAACCCTAAACCCAAGCCCAAATTACCAAAATCCAAACATTCATTGATATTAAACCTTAAATCCTAAACCCTAAACCCATATATCTGAAAAAAAACAAAATCCTAACCCTAACCCTTACTGTAACCTTAGCGCTAACCCTAATCCTAAACCATAAACCCGAAAACCTAAGCCCATAATACAAAAACCCAAACATTAAATACTAAACAATAGAATTATAACCTCAATTTCTAAACCCTTAATCATAAAAAATAAATTGAACCTACACCCTAACCTTAATCCTAACTCTAACCCTAACCCTAAACACTAAGTCCAACAAAAACCTAAGTACGAAATATGAAAACCCTTAAATTAAACACTAAACCATAGATTTTAAACCTCAAATCCTCAATAACAAACACTAAATCCTAAAAAAAAAACTAAACCCAAACCCTAAAACTTAAAAAACAACCTAAACCCTAAAATTAAACCTATCACTAACCCTACAATAAACTTTAAACCCCAAGCCAAAAATACCAAAATCCAAACATTAAAAAGTAAACCATTGATATTAAACCTCAAATCCTAAACCTAAACCCAAATACCTAAAAAAAACTAAAACTTAACCCTAAACCTAACCCTAACCTTATCCCAAACCGTAACCCTAAACCATAAACCAGAAACCCTAAGCCCAAGACACCAAAACCCAAACATTTAACACTAAACCATATATTTTAAACCTCAAATCCTAAACCACAAATCCAAAAACCTAAAAAAAACTAAACCCTAACCATACCCCTAACCATATCTTTAAACCTAACCCTAACCCTAAACCATTAACCAGAAACCCCTAGCCCAAAATACCAAAACACAAACATTAAACAATAAACAATAGATTTTAAACAAAAAATCCTAAACCGCAAAACCTAAAACCTAAAAAAACTCTAAACCCTATCCCTAACCCTATTCCTAAAACGAACCCTAAGCCTAACCCTATCCTTAACCCTAATTCTAAACCCTAAACCCTAAACTCAAAGTCCAAAATACCAACACCATAATAATAAACACTAAACCATTGATATTATAACTCAAATCCATAACCCCAAACCCAAATACCTAAAAAACTACCTAAACCCTAACCCTAATTTTAGCGCTAACCCTAACCATACCCTAAACCCTAAACCCAAGCCCAAATTACCAAAATCCAAACATTCATTGATAATAAACCTTAAATCCTAAACCCTGAACCCAGAAATCTAAAAAAAACCAAAATCCTAACCCTAACCCTTACTGTAACCTTAGCGCTAACCCTAATCCTAAACCATAAACCCGAAAACCTAAGCCCATAATACAAAAACCCTAACATTAAATACTAAACCATAGAATTATAACCTCAAATGCTAAACCCTTAATCATAAAACCTAAATTGAACCTACACCCTAACCTTAATCCTAACTCTAACCCTAACCCTAAACACTAAGTCCAACAAAAACCTAAGTACGAAATATGAAAACCCTTAAATTAAACACTAAACCATAGATTTTAAACCTCAAATCCTCAATAACAAACAATAAATCCTAAAAAAAAAACTAAACCCAAACCCTAAAACTTAAAAAACAACCTAAACCCTAAAATTAAACCTATCACTAACCCTACAATACACCTTAAACCCCAAGCCAAAAATACCAAAATCCAAACTTTAAAAAGTAAACCATTGATATTAAACCTCAAATCCTAAACCTAAACCCAAATACCTAAAAAAACTAAAACTTAACCCTAAACCTGACCCTAACCTTATCCCAAACCGTAACCCTAAACCATAAACCAGAAACCCTAAGCCCAAGACACCAAAACCCAAACATTTAACACTAAACCATATATTTTAAACCTCAAATCCTAAACCACAAATCCAAAAACCTAAAAAGAACTAAACCCTAACCATACCCCTAACTCTAACCCTAACCCTATCTTTAAACCTAACCCTAACCCTAAACCATTAACCCGAAACCCCTAGCCCAAAATACCAAAACACAAACATTAAACAATAAACAATAGATTTTAAACAAAAAATCCTAAACCGCAAAACCTAAAACCTAAAAAAACTCTAAACCCTATCCCTTACCCTATTCCTAAAACGAACCCTAAGCCTAACCCTATCCTTAACCCTAATTCTAAACCCTAAACCCTAAACCCAAAGTCCAAAATACCAACACAATAATAATAAACACTAAACCATTGATATTATAACTCAAATCCATAACCCCAAACCCAAATACCTAAAAAACTACCTAAACCCTAACCCTAATTTTAGCGCTAACCCTAACCATACCCTAAACCCTAAACCGAAGCCCAAATTACCAAAATCCAAATTCATTGATATTAAACCTTTAATCCTAAACCCTAAACCCAGAAATCTAAAAAAAACCAAAATCCTAACCCTAACCCTTACTGTAACCTTAGCGCTAACCCTAATCCTAAACCATAAACCCGAAAACCTAAGCCCATAATACAAAAACCCAAACATTAAATACTAAACCGTAGAATTATAACTCAAATGCTAAACCCTTAATCATAAAACCTAAAATAAACCTACACCCTAACCTTAATCCTAACCCTAACCTTAACCCTAAACACTATGTTCGAAATATGAAAACCCTTACATTAAACACTAAACCATAGAATTTAAACCTCGAATCCTAAACAACAAACACTAAATCCTAAAGAAAAACTAAACCCAAGCCCTAAAACTTAAAAAACAACCTAAACCCTAAAATTAAACCTATGCCTAACCCTATATTAAGCCCTAACATTAAATACTTAACCATAGAATTATAACCTCAAATGCTAAAACCTTAATCATAAAACCTAAAATAAACCTACACCTTAACCTTAATCCTAACCCTAACCTTAACCCTAAACACTAAGTCCGAAATATGAAAACCCTTACATTAAACACTAAACCATAGATTTTAAACCTCGAATCCTAAACAACAAACACTAAATCCTAAAGAAAAACTAAACCCAAGCCCTAAAACTTAAAAAACAACCTAAACCCTAAAATTAAACCTATCCCTAACCCTACATGAAGCTCTAAACCCCAAGCCCAAAGTACCAAAATCCTAACATTAAAAACTAAACCATTGATATTAAACCTCAAATCCTAAACCCTAAACCCAAAAACCTAAAATTGTAACCCTAACTCTAACCCTAACCCTAACCCTAACCCTTACCTTAACCCGAAACCATAAGCCAAAAATACCAAAACCCAAACATTAAACACTAAACCATAGATTTTAAACCTCAAATACTAAACCACAAACCCTAAAACCTAAAAAACCTAAACCGTAACCCTATCTTGAAACCTAACCCTAACCCTAAACCATTAACCCGAAACCCCAAGCCCAAATTACAAAAATCCAAACATTAAACAATAAACAATAGATTTTAAACAAAAAAATCCTAAACCCCAAAACCTAAACCTAAACAAACCTAAACCCTAAACGTAACCCTATCCTTAACACTAATTCTAAACCATAAACCCTAAACCCAAAGTCCAAAATACCAACACCATAATAATAAACATTAAACCATTGATATTACAAATCAAATCCTTAACCCCAAACCCTAATACCTAAAAAACTACCTAAACCCTAACCCTAATTTTAGCGCTAACCCTAACCATACCATAAACCCTAAACCCCAAGCCCAAATTACCGAAACCCAAACATTCATTGATATTAAACCTTAAATCCTAAACCCTAAAGAAACCTAATAAAACCAAAACCCTAACCATAACCATAACTGTAACCTTAACGCTAACCCTAATCCTAAACCATAAACCCAAAAACCTAAGCCCAAAATACAAAAACCCAAACATTAAATACTAAACCATAGAATTATAACATCAAAGGCTAAACCCTTAATCATAAAACTTAAATTGAACCTACACCCTAACCTTAATCCTAACTCTAACCCTAACCCTAAATACTAAGTCCAATAAAAACCTAACTCCGAAATATTAAAACCCTTATATTAAACACTAAACCATAGATTTTAAACCTCAAATCCTAAACAACAAACACTAAATCCTAAAAACAAAACTAAACCCAAACTCTAAAACATAAAAAACAACCTAAACCTTAAAATTAAACCTATCACTAACCCAATAATAAACCCTAAACCCGAATCCCAAAATGCCAAAATCCAAATATTAAAAACTAAACCATTGATATTAAACCTCAAATCCTAAACCCTAAACTCAGAAACCTAAAAAACCCTAAAATTGTAACCCTAACCCTAACCCTATCCCTAACCCTTACCTTAACCCTAAACGATAAACCCAAAACCATAAGCCAAATATACAAAAATCCAAACATTAAACACTTAACCATAGATTTTAAACCTCAAATCCTAAACAACAAACGCAAAAACCTAAAAAACAAAAACCATAACACTATATTTAAACCTAACCCTAACCCTAAACCATTAACCCGAAACCCCAATCCCAAATTACAAAAACCCAAACGTTAAACAATAAACAATTGATTTTAAACAAAAAATTCTAAACCCCAAAACCTAAAACCTCAAAAAAACCTAAACCCTAACCCTAACCCTAACCTTATCCTTAACCCTAATTCTAAACCCTAAACCCTAAACCCAAAGTCCAAAATACCAACACCATAATAATAAACACTAAACCATTGATATTACAACTCAAATCCTTAACCCCCAAACCCTAATACCTAAAAAACTACCTAAACCCTAACCCTAACCCTAATTTTAACCCTAACCCTAATTTTAGCGCTAACCCTAACCATACCATCAACCCTAAACCCCAAGCCCAAATTACCAAAACCCAAATATTCATTGATATTAAACCTTAAATCCTAAACCCTAAACCCAGAAACCTAAAAAAAAAAAACCTAACCCTAACCCTAACCGTAACCATTACGCTAACCCTAATCCTAAACCATAAACCCGAAAACCTAAGCCCAAAATACAAAAACCCAAATACTAAACCATAGAATTATAACCTCAAATGCTAAACCCTTAATCATAAAACCTAAAATAAACCTACACCCTAACCTTAATCCTAACACTATCCCTAACCCTAAACACTAAGTCCAAAAAAAACCTAAGTCCGAAATATGAAAACCCTTACATTAAACACTAAACCATAGATTTTAAACCTCAAATCCTAAACAACAAACACTAAATCCTAAAAAAAAAAACTAAACCCAAACCCTAAAACTTAAAAAACAACCTAAACCCTAAAATTAAACCTATCCCTAACCCTATATTAAACCCTAAACTCCAAGCCCAAAATACCAAAATCCAAACAGTAAAAATTAAACCATTGATATTAAACCCCAAATCCTAAACCCTAAACCCAAAAACCTAAAAAAAAACTAAAATTGTAACCCTAACCCAAACCCTAACCCTAACCCTCACCTTAACCCGAAACCATAAGCCAAAAAGACCAAAACCCAAACATCAAACACTAAACCATAGATTTTAAACCTCAAATCATAAACCACAATCCCTAATACCTAAAAAACCTAAACCCTAACGCTATCTTTAAACCTAAACCTAACCCTAAACGATTAACCCGAATCCCTAAGCCCAAATTACAAAAACCCAAACATTAAACAATAAACAATAGATTTTAAACAAAAAATCCTAAACCCCAAAACCTAAACCCTAAAAAAAACCTAAACCCTAACCCTAACCCTATCCCTAACACAAACCCTAACCCTAACCCTAACACAAACCCTAACCCTAACCCTATCCTTAACCCTAATTCTAAACCCTAAACCCTAAACCCAAAGTCCAAAATACCAACACCATAATAATAAACACTAAGCCATTGATATTACAAATCAAATCCTTAACCGCAAACCCTAATACCTAAAAAACTACCTAAACCCTAATCCTAAACCTAATTTTAACCCTAACCCTAATTTTAGCGCTAACCCTAACCATACCATAAACCCTAAACCCCAAGCCCAAATTACCAAAACCCAAACATTCATTGATATTAAACCTTAAATCCTAAACCCTAAACCCAGAAACCTAAAAAAACCAAAACCCTAACCCTAACTCTAACCTTAACCTTAACGATAACCCTAATCCTAAACCATAAACCCAAAAACCTAATCCCAAATTACAAAAACCCAAACATTAAATACTAAACAATAGAATTATAACATCAAAGGCTAAACCCTTAATCATAAAACCTAAAATAAACCTACACCCTGACCTTAATTCTAACCCTAACCCTAACTCTAAACACTAAGTCCAAAAAAAACCTAAGTCCGAAATATGAAAACCCTTACATTAAACACTAAACCATAGATTTTAAACCTCAAATCCTAAACAACAAACACTAAATCCTAAAAGAAGACCTAAACACAAACCCTAAAACTTAAAAAACAACCTAAACACTAAAATTAAACCTATCACTAACCCTATAATAAACCCTAAACCCCAAGCCCAAAATACCAAAATCAAAACATTAAAAACTAAACCATTGATATTAAACCTCAAATCCTAAACTCTAAACCCAAAAACCTAAAAAACCCTAAAATTGTAACCCTAACCCTAACCCTAACCCTTACCTTAACCCTTAACCATAAACCCAAAACCATAAGCCAAAAATACCAAAACCCAAACATTAAACACTTAACAGTAGATTTTAAACCTCAAATCCTAAACCACAAACCCAAAAACCTAAAAAACCTAAACCATAACCCTATGTTTAAACCTAACCCTAACCCTAAACCATTAACCCGAAACCCCAAGCCCAAATTACCAAAACCCAAACATTAAACAATAAACAATAAATTTTAAACAAAAAATTCTAAACCCAAAAACCTAAAACCTAAAAAAAACCTAAAACCCTAACCCTAACCCTATCTCTAACACATACCCTAACCATAACCTTATCCTTAACCCTAATTCTAAACCCTAAACCCTAAACACAAAGTCCAAAATACCAACACCATAATAATAAACACTAAACCATTGATACTACAACTCAAATCCTTATCCCCAAACCCTAATACCTAAAAAACTACCTAAACCCTAATCCTAACCCTAATTTTAACCCTAACCCTAATGTTAGCGCTAACCCTAACCATACCATAAACCCTAAACCCCAAGCCCAAATTACCAAAACCTAAATATTCATTGATATTAAACCTTAAATCCTAACCCCTAAACCCAGAAACCTAAAAAAAAAAAAAACTAACCCTAACCGTAACCGTAACCATAACCATAACGCTAACCCTAATCCTAAACCATAAACCCGAAAACCTAAGCCCAAAATACAAAAACTCAAACATTAAATACTAAACCATAGAATTATAACATCAAATGATCAACCCTTAATCATAAAACCTAAAATAAACCTACACCCTAACCTTAATCCTAACCCTAACCCTAACCCTAAACACTAAGTCCAAAAAACACCAAAGTCCGAAATATGAGAACACTTACATTAAACACAAAACCATAGATTTTAAACCTCAAACCCATAAACAACAAACACTAAATCCTAAAAAAAAACTAAACCCAAACCCTAAAACTCAAAAAACAACCTAAACCCTAAAATTAAACCTATCACTAACCCTATAATAAACGCTAAACCCCAAGCCCAAAATACCAAAATCCAAACATTAAAAACTAAACCATTGATATTAAACCTCAAATCCTACTCCCTAAACCCAAAAACCTAAAAAAACCTAAAATTTTAACCCTAAGCCTAACCCTATCCCTAACCCTTACCTTAACCCTAAACCATAAACCCAAAACCATAAGCCAAAAATACCAAAACCCAAACATTAAACACTAAGCCATAGATTTTAAACCTCAAATCCTAAAACACAAACCCAAAAACCTAAAAAACCTAAACCCTAACCCTAAACCATTAACCCGAAACCCCAGCCCAAATTACCAAAACCCAAACATTAAACAATAAACAATACATTTTAAATAAAAAATCCTAAACTCCAAAACCTAAAACCTAAAAAAAAACTAAACCCTAACCCTAACCCTATCCCTAACCCTAACCCTAACCCTAACCCTATCCTTAACCCTAATTCTAAATCCTAAACCCTAAATCCAAAGAACAAAATACCAAAACCATAGTAATAAACACTAAACCATTGATATTACAACTCAAATCCTTAACCTCAAACCCTAATACCTAAAAAACTAACTAAACACTAACCCTAACCCTAATTTTAACCCTAAACCTAATTTTAACGCTAACCCTAACACTACCATAGACCCTAAACCCCAAGCCCAAATTACCAAAACCCAAACATTCATTGATATTAAACCTGAAATCCAAAACCCTAAAACGAGAAACTTAAAAAAAAAAAAAAAACTAACCGTAACCTTAATGCTAACCCTAATCCTAAACCATAAACCCGAAAACCTAAGCCCAAAATACAAAAACCCAAACATTAAATACTAAACCATAGAATTTAAACCTCAAATGCTTAACCCTTAATCATAAAACTTAAAAAAAACCTAGACCCTAACCTTAATTCTAACCCTAACCCGAACCCTAAACACTAAGTCCAAAAAAAACCAAAGTCCGAAATATGAAAACACTTACATTAAACACTAAGCCATAGATTTTAAACCTCAAACCCTAAACAACAAACACTAAATCCTAAAAAAATACCTAAACCCAAACCCTAAAACTTAAAAAACAACCTAAACCCTAAAATTAAACCTATCACTAACCCTATAATAAAACCTAAACCCCAATCCCAAAATACCAAAATCCAAACATTTAAACCTAAACTATTGATATTAAACCTCAAATCCTAAACCCTAAATCCAAAAACCTAAAAAAAAAACTAAAATTGTAACCCTAACCCTAACCCTTACCTTAACCCGAAACCATAAGCCAAAAATACCAAAAACCAAACATCAAACACTAAACCATAGATTTTAAACCTCAAATCATAAACCACAAACCCTAAAACCTAAAAAACCTAAACCCTAACCCTATCTTTAAACCTAACCCTAACCCTAAACGATTAACCCGAAACCCTAAGCCCAAATTACAAAAACCCAAACATTAAACAATAAACAATAGATTTTAAACAAAAAATCCTAAACCCCAAAGCCTAAAACCTAAAAAAAAAACCTAAACCCTAACCCTAACCCTATCCCTAACACAAACCCTAACCCTAACCCTATCCTTAACCCTAATTCTAAACCCTAAACCCTAAACCCAAAGTCCAAAATACCAACACCATAATAATAAACACTAAACCATTGATATTACAAATCAAATCCTTAACCCCAAACTCTAATACCTAAAAAACTACCTAAACCCTAACCCTAACCCTAATTTTAACCCTAACCCTAATTTTAGTGCTAACCCTAACCATACCATAAACCCTAAACCCCAAGCCCAAATTACCAAAACCCAAAGATTCATTGATATTAAACCTTAAATCCTAAACCCTAAACCCAGAAACCTAAAAAAAACAAAAACCTAACCCTAACCCTAACTTTAACATTAACGCTAACACTAATCCTAAACCATAAACCCGAAACCTTAAGCCCAAAATACAAAAACCCAAACATTAAATACTAAACCATAGAATTTTACTCTCAAATGCTTAACCCTTAATCATAAAACGTAAAAAAAAAAACTACAGCCTAACCTTAATTCTAACCCTAACCCTAACCCTAAACACTAAGTCCAAAAAAAGCCTAAGTCGAAAATATGAAAACCCTTACATTAAACACTAAACCATAGATTTTAAACCTCAAATCCTAAACAACAAACACTAAATCCTAAAAAAAGACCTAAACCCAAACCCTAAAACTTAAAAAACAACCTAAACCCTAAAATTAAACCTATCACTTACCCTATAATAAAACCCAAACCCCAATCGCAAAACACCAAAATCAAAACATTAAAAACTAAACCATTGATATTAAACCTCAAATCCTAACCTCTAAACCCAAAACCCTAAAAAACCCTAAAATTGTAACCCTAACCCTAACACTTACCTTAACCCTTAACCATAAACCCAAAACCATAAGCCAAAAATACCAAACCCCAAACATTAAACACTTAACCATAGATTTTAAACCTCAAATCCTAAACCACAAACCCAAAAACCTAAAAAACCTAAACCATAACCCTATGTTTAAACCTAACCCTAACCCTAAACCATTAACTAAATTTTAAACAAAAAATTCTAAACCCAAAAACCTAAAACCTAAAAAAAACCTAAACCCTAACCCTAACCCTATCTCTAACATAAACCCTAACCCTAACCTTATCCTTAACCCTAATTCTAAACCCTAAACCCTAAACACAAAGTCCAAAATACTAACACCATAATAATAAACACTAAACCATTGATACTACAACTCAAATCCTTATCCCCAAACCCTAATACCTAAAAAACTACCTAAACCCTAATCCTAACCCTAATTTTAACCCTAACCCTAATTTTAGCGCTAACCCTAACCATACATAAACCCTAAACCCCAAGCCCAAATTACCAAAACCTAAATATTCATTGATATTAAACCTTAAATCCTAAACCCTAAACCCAGAAACCTAAAAAAAAAAAAAACCCTAACCGTAACCGTAACCGTAACCATAACGCTAACCCTAATCCTAAACCATAAACCCGAAAACCTAAGCCCAAAATACAAAAACCCAAACATTAAATACTAAACCATAGAATTATAACATCAAATGATCAACCCTTAATCATAAAAGCTAAAATAAACCTACACCCTAACCTTAATCCTAACCCTAACCCTAACCCTAAACACTAAGTCCAAAAAAAACCAAAGTCCGAAATATGAAAACACTTACATTAAACACTAAACCATAGATTTTAAACCTCAAACCCTAAACAACAAACACTAAATCCTAAAAAAAAAACTAAACCCAAACCTAAAACTTAAAAAACAACCTAAACCCTAAAATTAAACCTATCACTAACCCTATAATAAACGCTAAACCCCAAGCCCAAAATACCAAAATCCAAACATTAAAAACTAAACCATTGATATTAAACCTCAAATCCTACTCCCTAAACCCAAAAACCTAAAAAAACCTAAAATTGTAACCCTAAGCCTAACCCTATCCCTAACCCTTACCTAAACCCTAAACCATAAACCCAAAACCATAAGCCAAAAATACCAAAACCCAAACATTAAACACTAAACCATAGATTTTGAACCTCAAATCCTAAACCACAAACCCAAAAACCTAAAAAACCTAAACCCTAACCCTAACCCTAAACCATTAACCCGAAACCCCAGCCCAAATTACCAAAACCCAAACATTAAACAATAAACAATATATTTTAAAATTAAAAATCCTAAACTCCAAAACCTAAAACCTAAAAAAAACCTAAACCCTAATCCTAACCCTATCCCTAACACGAACCCTAACCCTAACCCTATCCTTAACCCTAATTCTAAATCCTAAACCCTAAACTCGAAGACCAAAATACCAACACCATAATAATAAACACTAAACCATTGATATTACAACTCAAATCCTTAACCCCAAACCCTAATACCTAAAGAACTACCTAAACCCTAACCCTAACCCTAATTTTAACCCTAACCCTAATTTTAGCGCTAACCCTAACCATACCATAAACCCTAAACCCCAAGCCCAAATTACCAAAACCCAAATATTCATTGATATTAAACCTTAAATCTAAACCCTAAACCCAGAAAACTAAAAAAAAACAAAACCCTAACCCTAACCGTAACCATAACGCTAACCCTAATCCTAAACCATAAACCCGAAAACCTAAGCCCAAAATACAAAAACCCAAACATTAAATACTAAACTATAGTATTATAATTCAAATGCTAAACCCTTAATCACAAAACCTAAAATAAACCTACACCCTAACCTTAATCCTAACCCTAACCCTAACCCTAAACACTAAGTCCAAAAAAAACCTATGTCCGAAATATGAAAACCCTTACATTAAACTCTAAACCATAGATTTTAAACCTCAAATCCTAAACAACAAACACTAAATCCTAAAAAAAAAAAATAAACCCAAACCCTAAAACTTAAAAAATAACCTAAAACCTAAAATAAAACCTATCCCTAACCCTATATTAAACCCTAAACCCCAAGCCCAAAATACCAAAATCCAAACATTAAAAACTAAACCATTGATATTAAACCTCAAATCCTAAACCCTAAACCCAAAAACCTAAAAAAAACGTAAAATTGTAACCCTAACCCTAACCCTTACCTTAACCCGAAACCATAAGCCAAAAATACCAAAACCCAAACATCAAACACTAAACCCTAACCCTATCTTTAAACCTAACCCTAACCCTAAATGATTAACCCGAAACCCCAAGCCCAAAATACAAAAACCCAAACATGAAACAATAAACAATAGATTTTAAACAAAAAATACGAAACCCCAAAACCTAAAACCTAAAAAAAACCTAAACCCTAACCCTAACCCTATCCCTAACACAAACCCTAACCCTAACCCTATCCCTAACACAAACCCTTACGCTAACCATATCCTTAACCGTAATTCTAAACCTTAAACCCTAAACCCAAAGTCCAAAATACCAACACCATAATAATAAACACTAAACCATTGATATTACAAATCAAATCCTTAACCCCAAACCCTAAAACCTAAAAAACTACCTAAACCCTAACCCTAACCCTAATTTTAACCATAATCCTAATTTTAGCGCTCACCCTAACCATACCATAAACCCTAAACCCCAAGCCCAAATTACAAAAACCCAAACATTCATTGATATTAAACCTTAAATCCTAAACCCTAAACCCAGAACCTAAAAAAAACCTAACCCTAACCTTAACCTTAACGCTAACCCTAATCCTAAACCATAAACCCAAAAACCTAAGCCCAAAATACAAAAACCCAAACATTAAATACTGAACCATAGAATTATAACATCAAAGGCTAAACCCTTAATTATAAAACCTAAAATAAACCTACACCCTAACCTCAATTCTAACCCTAACCCTAACCCTAAACACTAAGTCCAAAAAAAACCAATGTCTGAAATATGAAAACACTTACATTAAACACTAAACCATAGATTTTAAACCTCAAATCCTAAACAACAAACACAAAATCCAAGAAAAAGACCTAAACCCAAACCCTAAAACTTAAAAAACAACCTAAACCCTAAAATTAAACCTATCACTAACCCTATAATAAACTCTAAACCCCAAGCCCAAAATACCAAAATCCAAACATTAAAAACTAAACCATTGATATTAAACCTCAAATCCAAACCCTAAACCCAAAAACCTAAAAAACCCTAAAATTGTAACCCTAACCCTAACCCTAACCTTATCCCTAAATCATAAACCCAAAACCATAAGCCAAAAATAACAAAACCCAAATATTAAACACTTAACCATAGATTTTAAACCTCAAATCCTAAACCA
This sequence comes from Solanum sitiens, assembly GCA_016801875.1. Lineage (NCBI taxonomy): Eukaryota > Viridiplantae > Streptophyta > Magnoliopsida > Solanales > Solanaceae > Solanum > Solanum sitiens. The sequence continues at coordinate 771,681 of JABWTJ010000379.1, forward strand.
CAAACCCAAAAATCTAAAACACCTAAACCATTACCCTATATTTAAACCTAACCCTAACCCTAAACCATTAACCCGAAACCCCAAGCCCAAATTACCAAAACCCAAAAATTAAACAATAAACAATAGATTTTAAACATAAAATTCTAAACCCCAAAACCTAAAACCTAAAAAAACCCTAAACCCTAACCCTATCCCTAACACAAACCCTAACCCTAACCTTATCCTTAACCCTAATTCTAAACCCTAAACCCTAAACACAAAGTCCAAACTACCAACACCATAATAATAAACACCAAACCATTGATATTACAACTCAAATCCTTAACCCAAACCCTAATACCTAAAAAATTACCTAAACCCTAACCCTAACCCTAATTTTAACCCTAACCCTAATTTTAGCGCTAACCCTAACCATACCATAAACCCTAAACCCCAGCCCAAATTACCAAAACCCAAATATCCATTGATATTAACTTCACTAGTAAAATAATTTCCAAACTAGTAAGTAACAGACTTAGCCCTATCCTACCATCTTTGATTTCTCCCAATCAGTCCGGTTTTGTGAAAGGAAGAAGTATCTCAGAAAACATCATGTTAGCTCAGGAAATCATTCACCAAATCAAGAAACCCAACATTGGAAGTAATGTCATTATTAAGCTTGACATGGCAAAAGCTTATGACAGAGTCTCATGGTCATATATTTGCTTGGTTCTAAGGAAAATGGGGTTTGATGAGGTGTTCATTGATATGGTGTGGATAATCATGGCTAACAATTGGTACTCAATCATTGTGAATGGTAAGAGGTATGGTTTTTTCAACTCCACTAGGGGTCTCAAACAAGGTGATCCTCTTTCTCCGGCCCTATTTATTTTAGGTGCTGAGGTGCTTTCAAGATCTCTCAACAGGTTACATAATCACCCGGATTATCATGGTTTTTTCATGGAAATGAGGGGACCCCAAGTGAACCATTTGAGTTTTGCTGATGATATTATCCTGTTTTCTTCTGGAAGGGGCAAAACCTTAAAGCTTTTAATGGCTACTTTAAAGGATTATGAGATCAATTCTGGACAACTCATTAATGGTGATAAAAGTCACTTTATGCTACACTCTACTGCTTTCAATAGCACTAGAGATAGAATTAAGAGGCTGACAGGGTTCAAACAAAAGCAGGGTCCTATTACTTACCTAGGATGCCCTTTATTTGTTGGCAGGCCTAGGAATATTTATTTTTCTGATCTTGTTAACAAAGTGGTTAGTAGAATTACAGGTTGGCAAACCAAACAACTTAGCTATGGAGGCAAGGCTACTCTCACTAAGCATGTTCTTCAAGCTGTTCCTATTCACCTTCTATCTGCAGTAACACCTCCTGTGACAGTACTTAAGCAAATCCAAATGCTTATAGCTGATTTCTTCTGGGGATGGAAGAGTGATAGGAAGAGGTACCATTGGGCTTCATGGAAAAATCTAAGCTACCCCTATGATGAAGGGGGGGTGGGAATGAGGAACTTACAAGATACCTGCAGGGCCTTTCAATTTAAACAGTGGTGGATTTTCAGAACCAAACAAACCCTGTGGGGTGATTTCTTAAGAGCTAAATATTGCCAAAGATCCAACCCTGTTAGCAAAAAATGGGATACAGGAGAGTCTATGACCTGGAAACATATGCTGATGAATAGACAACAGGTTGAACAACATATCCATTGGAAGCTCCAAGCTGGGAATTGTTCATTTTGGTGGGACAATTGGCTCGGTAGTGGACCACTTGCAAACTTTTCAACCAACAGTAATAGATTCAACAACTCCACAGTTGCTGAATTTTGGGAGGAAAGGAATTGGAATTGGAGCAAGCTGCTAGAGGAGGCACCTGCCTGCCAACTCTCCAATATACTGGCTATTGAAATCTCACCTCAACAACACCTTCTAGATCAGCCAGTTTGGAAACTCAACAATCATGGAACATTCAGCTGTTCAACAGCCTGGGAGGAGATTCGGGAAAAAAGAGCTAAACATCACTTTGACTCTCTTTTATGGCATAAAAACATTCCTTTTAAATCTTCTTTTTTATTATGGAGAACCCTTAGGGGTAAGCTCCCTACTAACGACAAACTAATTAGTTTTGGCATTGAGCCATCACAGTGTGTGTGTTGTTTTGACAGAGCAGGTATGGATTGCATAGAACATATTTTCAACAAAGGGAACTTTGCAACCAAGATCTGGAGCAGCTTTGCAGCTACTGTAGGCCTCCAGCCAGACCAGTCTGATCTGCACTCACTGCTCAAGCAGTGGTGAAATGTCACACCACGGAATGAAGCCCATAGATTACTTTTGCAAGCGACCCCAATTTTCATTGGTTGGAACTTATGGAAGAACAGGTGCGCAACTAAATATGGTGGCAAGAAAACCAATATCAGCAGGGTCAAATATGCCATTTACAAAGATAATTACAAAATGCTTTCCACAGCCTTCCCTCAGCTTCAGTGGCCTGCAAAATGGACAGATTTAATTCAAAAATGTGAAAAGTGTGTGCATGACATTAAAGTGAGTTTGGTAGCATGGATTAAACCTCCCGACCAATGGCTCAAAGTAAACACCGATGGCAGTGCAACCACTAATCCTAGCAGGTTGGGAGCTGGCGGCATTTTGAGGGATAAAAATGGCAAATTGGTGATGGCTTTCACAACACCACTTGGAGAAGGAACAAACAACAAAGCGGAAATAGAGGCAGCAATATTTGGTCTGACTTGGGCACTTGAACTGGGATATAGAAACATAATTTTGGAGCTTGATTCTCAACTAGTAGTACATTGGATTTTAAAGAAGGCAGCTCCCCAATGGAGTATCATCACACAGTTGGGAAGATTGCAAGATCTCATCTCTCAGACTCAGCAATTCAAGTGCCTACATGTATTTCGAGAAGCAAATTGGGTGGCGGATGCTCTTTCAAAACACAGTCACATGACAACCAGCCCACAGATATACTTCAGCAGTCAGCACATGCCTAAGGAAGCAAAATCATACTATCAGCTGGATTTACTGGAGATGCCTAGCTTTAGAAGAAGGAAAACCAGAAGAATTAAGGAACCTCCTTGATCAGCCCTGCTTCCTTTCAACTTAGCTATAATTCAAACTATAGCTATTTTGAATAGGTTAGCTTTGTTTTATTTTACCTTGTAAAGGGAGAGTCTCCCTTGTTTATGCTTCCTAGATACTTTGTAATGAGAGGAGTCCTCTCCTTAGGTGCTTAGTATTTTGGTTTCATCCTTGATGTACGGGGAGGAGTTGACTTCCACTTTTGGAAAGTTGACTCTGAACCACCTTAGGTTGGAGGTTAGGTTTATGTCCCCCTCCTTTGTATTTTGCTTTTGTTATTAATGTTAAGGCCTGGGGGTGTTGCTAAGCCCCTTACCCACCCAAGGGTAGTTCAAAAAAAAAAAAAAAAAAAAAAAAAAAAACTAACCCTATGTAACAACCCTAAAATAATGAATAAGCTAAATGCTTAAGGTGTCAAGAATGCTTGCGATTAGACCAAGGTTCATACGGATTGATACGCGTAGAACCAGACCTCAGAACCCTTAATACGACCAAGCCAACTAACTTGGGGAGTTAATTGAGCTTAGGAAAGTTGGAACCAACCATGTGAGGCTCACGAAATTGAAGATTTAATCGAAAGAGTTTTTACCGGACTTAAAAGAAGAAATTTTAAGTTTTGAGGGTCCAAGGGTAAAATGGTCTTTTCCAAGCCAAGGGTAATATTGTAATTACCCTGAGGAATTGATTATTTAATAAATTAATTTAGTTAATTAAAAGAAATTTGGTTGGGACGACCCAAGTGACCCATTTTCGCAAATTGGGAGCCACTCGGGTTCGAGCCCCACTAGAAGCAAGGATTTAACTTGCTTTTTTTTAATTTAATGAATTAACTTAATTAAATAATGAATATTATCTGATTAAGAAAAGGAAAACTCAGATTTTTAATTATTAATTTAGCAAGGAGTCCTAGTTTGACTAATTCTCAAACCAAAACTCCTATCTTAAAGCTACTCTCTCTCTCTCTCACGATATCTCTCTCACTTTTTCAATTACTCTCACGTTTTTCTCTGCAAAATAAAGGTGAAGAACTGAAAAATATTCAAGAGCTCGTCACACTTGAAAAACGCAAGCAAAATTTTTAAGTAAACAAAGTAACCAAACGATAAAGCAAAGAGAGGTGGTTGTCGAGTAGTGTGGACGATTGAGAAAGCTTGGACTGATTTGTGGAGAGGATTTTTGGGCAGCAAATTCGTGTTTGAACAAGGAAATTAAGGTATGGGTCTTCTTACTCTTGGTCCCTTTCCCAAGAGACCCCTAGGACTTAGAATATTCGTCTCAAAACTAAGGTTGTTTTCCCCGTTGCATGTCCCAGTCATTAGCTCCCAACGAATTCGTAGGTTGGTATGTTTGCTGGTAGCAATTAGGTGTTGCAATGTGTTTTCATGAACATGTATTTGGAATCATATGAATGACAAGCTTTGTTGCCAAAAATATGTGTGAGTATGTGAAAAACTTTATTGTAAACTTACTGTAAATGAGTGTTGATTTATGGCTTCAAGTTTGATATGATTTTGGGTGTCATTTAAGTGTATAAACTTATGCAAATGATGATGTTCAATTAAGTGTAAAGTGGCTGAACTTAAATGAAGAATTCTTGGCCAAATATGTCCATGAAAATGAACCTAAAGGACTCACTAAACACTACTCCAAATGCATGAATTTTTAACGTTAAAAAGTGGAGAAAAAGAGGCTGCAAAATGGTAATCAAAATTTCGAGATTTTGATGTTAAATTTGGGCAGTTTCTGGAGACTTTGAAAGGGTTTTAAAATGGATTAAAATAGGTGAGGTCAAGGGGAATCGAACCCAAGACCTCACATGACCTCAAGGCTGAAATTTAAAAAAAAATGTGTTGGGGCTAAGGGGATTCGAACCCCTTAGCTGCTGCCCACGAAATGAAAAAAAAAATGGGGATGGGGGGAATCGAACCCATGACTTATGGGTAGCAAAGAAGAGGGAGAAATAAGAAAAATAAAAGATGTGAGGCGTGGGAATCGAACCCACGACCTCAAGGCTGGAATAAAGGAGGCGAAAATAAGTTTAAAAAAAAAGGTGAGGCCATGGGGGTTCGATCCCACGACCTCACTGTCCATGCTCTTAACTTAGAGAAAATATTTAAAATATATATATGGGGCTGTGGGGGTTCGAACCCACCACCTCACAGCCCTTAAGCGAAAATTAATTAAAAAGAAGGAGGCTGTGGGGGTTCGAACCCACAACCTCCTTACTTGGGCGAAATTAAGAGTAAAATAAAAGAGGCTTTGGGGGTTTGATCCCACAACCTCTTGGTTTAAGAAAAATGGGAGAATATCATGTTAATGAAATATGAAAATGGGGTTGTGGGGGCTCGAACCCACAACCCATCGGCCAATTCAAGAACAAGGTTAAATAGAAAGGTAATCCTTCAATGTTAATACTGTGATTTTACTTAGAGTTAAAATGTTATGAATATTAGAATAAAATCAATTAAAAATATAAATGATATCCAATTGATTCAAGACTTGGGATTCCTTACCCAAACTTCCGTTTGATACATAAGTCATACGTGAACAAATCATCCAAGAATAATGCCATCTACGTAGATCGAAATCAAGATCTTGGTATATATACAAGATACATAAGTCTTGTACTATAAAATCTTAGGAATGTATGAGTCACATAATGAACTACGAATGAAGCCTCATGGCTTGTATGTATAGACACATAAGTCTAACATACGTTCAAAAGTAAGTGAACTTGAGATGTATGAAATGAAATGATGAACCCTAGAAGGGTTAAGTATGAGTGTAAAATACACTAAATGGCCAAGTGCATTGGCATATGATGGGATGAATAATGAAATGATGAAATGAACAATGAAATAATGAAACCCTAGAAGGGTTAAGTAAGGGTGTAAAGCACACCAAAAGGCCAAGTGCATTGGCATAAGACGAAATGAACATTCACGTAATAAGAGGTGAATAACTATGAAAAGCAAAGGTGCTAATAATGATGAACGTGGTGACAACATGATATGAGGCTAATGTAAATGATGAGAGCAATCTCAAATGAGCCTAAGTAAATGTTACCAATACGTACTCATCTATGAGAGTGTAAGATAATGAAGAGACCAGTCTCTATGAACACTCTAATGAGAGTATTGAGCTTAACACACTCAATAGGAATGATGAGATGAGAAATCATCTAATGTGCTATGATGTCCTCATACTAGAAGCCAGCTTCCATGACGTATGAGATGAATGTAATAGAACTTTATACTGAGCACCGATAGACTAGCTATGAGCGGTGATGCCTTCTTTCGGGAAGGGCGGAGGTTCACGTAACTCTCATGAGATGAGACTGTCCGGCTTGCCGGGTATGGGTCTCCTGAAATCTCCTAGTCTTCGAACCTATAATGCCAATATAGGGATCTGGCGGGGTTAAATTCCCATGTACGCTAGCATGTTATTGGATCACTTTGGCCGGTGATTCCACCTCTTTTCGGTGTGGGGGAGACACTGGATTTCATGATGCTCACATGATCTATGTCGGTTAAAGTTAAAGTTCCCAATGAATGAATGAGGCCAGCCTCAAATGAAGCACATAATGAAATGAATGATACCAAAGGTGTTAGAATAGGATAATCAAAAGGTGAGTTAGATTCAAGTAATGACATTAGGTCATTCTTGGTCATTGCACAACGAACCTAATGAAAGTCTTAAACTACATCCTAGGTATAACTGGTGTTTAAACTGGCCTATGAATGAAATGAAATGGAGTACGTATGAATGAACGAAGCAGACTCTGTGTTTGCTAATGAAGACTCTCTAGTTGAGGTCCCATCTGTTGAGCCCTCATTTCTGGAAGGTCTTAATGTTAATTCCATGATTCCAAGGTCTCATGGCATATGAATGAATGACAATAAAGAAGTTATGTGCTACATGCAAAAGGTGTTGTATGCTATATGATGTGTGCTATGTGTAAATGTTATGTGCTGTGTGTAAATGTGAAAAGTATGATGATGTATGTTATTCTCATGGCATAACTTTCCTATTCCAAATCTGGAAAGCCCACTGACTTTCCTAATCCAAATTTGGAAAGCTCATTGACTTTTCTAATCCAAATTTGGAAACTTTTCTAATCTCAGTTTGGCAAGTCCACTGACTTGACTTCCTAAAATCATGTTGTTAGGAAAGAGCTATTATTTCTCATGCATGTCCTTGGTGTGTGCTTACATATACCCATACTTAGTACAAGTGTGTACTAACCCTATACAAACTCTACTATTTTAGGTGCAGGCACAGGTGGACGATAGAGCTACAGGATCATCGCTGCAGTTATCCGGACGTCTAGCATTCATCCGGTTTTGGTAGGTCCTCATGCTTTCGAGGATGCTACTGTTTTATATTCTAGCTTAGTTTTGGAGTTGAGCTAGTGGAGCATGTTCCACTAGCGTTTCTTTCCTATTTTTATTCAGACTATGTATTGGTGCCATTTCGGCAATTATACACTTAATAAGAATTGAAATATTTCTTTTAGTTGCTTATCTCTTAATGTTAGATGGTTGATGGTGAACAATTACGTATTAATGAGAATATTTTTATAAGTATGTTAAGAAACAAAAAGTTTCAAATTTTCCGCTAAAATTAACCTAGATGAAGTAAGAATGACGTAAGTAGGCTTGTCTGCAACCTCTGAGAGGTCAACGACGCCGGTCTCGTCTAGGGTCTAGATTTCGGTCGTGACACCCTAACCCTAACCGTAACCTTAATGCTAACCCTAATCCTAAACCATAAACCCGAAAACCTAAGCCCAAAATACAGAAACCCAAACATTAAATACTAAACCATAGAATTATAACCTCAAATGATAAACCCTTAATCATAAAACCTAAAATAAACCTACACCCTAACCTTAATCCTAACCCTAACCCTAATTCTAAACACTAAGTGCAAAAAAAACCTATGTCCGAAATATGAAAAAACTTACATTAAACACCAAACCATAGATTTTAAACCTCAAGTGCTAAATAACAAACACTAAATCCTAAAAAAAAACCTAAACCCAAACCCTAAAACTTAAGAAACAACTTAAACCCTTAAATTAAACCTATCACTAACCCTATAATAAGCGCTAAACCCCAAGCCCAAAATACCAAAATCCAAACATTAAAAACTAAACCATTGATATTAAACCTCAAATCCTACACCCAAAACCCAAAAACCTAAAAAAAAACTAAAATTGTAACCCTAAGCCTAACCCTATCCCTAATCCTTACGTTAACCCTAAACCATAAACCCAAAACCATAAGCCAAAATACCAAAACCCAAACATTAAACACTTAGCCATAGATTTTAAACCTCAAATCCTAAACCACAAACCCAAAAACCTAAAAAACCTAAACCATAACCCTATGTTTAAACCTAACCCTAACCCTAAACCATTAACCCGAAACCCCAAGCCCAAATTACCAAAAACTCAGAAAAAATACACCACGGCTACAGTAACTATACTCTCTCTTCTCTCTCATAGCTGCTACAGTAACTTCCAGCGCGTCAATGGCGCATGAACCGCCGGCAGTCGTCAAATGGCCACCGAACCAGAACCAGAAGGAACGCCATGGAAATGACTTACCATTAAGCCATGACACGCCCCAAGAACAAGCTCAGAATGCCTCGAAATCGCAGGAGAAAGACGCGATGCGAACTGCAATTTCGGAAGAGGAGTTCGATGAAGATCGCGAAAATATTTCCCAAGGAATCTCTGGGTGGAATCGTGAAGAAAGGATAATGACAATGAAGACGCCACATCAAGATCTACCACATATCCAAAAATTAGGCGATTCCATCGTCCCAATTGGTCTGAATCAACAAGCGAAATCAGACAGAGTCGCGAGTGCGCCGCCGGACTCGCGAACTCAAATTCGATTGAATTCGAGTCCAGTTCGTTTGGAATTGAACATTGGGGTTTGTTCTCCCAATGATAAGATCCACTTTACCCAAATTTCGAAGGAGATGGATGGAGTATTCGCCGGCGGGAAGAACTCCGGTGAAGAAAACAATCAGACTGCCGGAATTCATGGAAGCTCACTAAAAGAGACTGGTTCTCAGGCCCAAAACATTCAATCCACAAATATTATCAACCAGATTAGCAGGGAATTCAATAACAACAATTATCTAACAACATCCAATGTTTCTCAATCCAATGCCCAACAGGGAAGACACCAAAATGCCGGGGAAACATCAAATATTGCTCGGAGTGATAAACGCGACATCAATGTTGTTGCTTCCCAAGCAATGGAAACAACAACAATGATCAATGGAAACAAAGCTCAGCACAGGCAAAATTCGACTGATCACCAGGGGATTATCATGATGTGCAGGGGGACACTTTCGGCAACCTCAACAAATGAAACTTCCAGGTTCTCTTTTGCCATGAATGATAATTCATCACATCTAACTCCTAATTTTAATGCAGGTAATCCACAGAGGGCATATAATAAAGAGGATAATGGAGAAAGGTAAGGGAATGCAGATGATCAAAGGCAGGAACAAGTAAAAGAAAAATCTGATCAACCACACAAGCAGGAGCATCAAATTGAGAAGGAACAAAGGAAGGTTGATGGAGACAATCAAAACTCAAAACAGGGCCAAGGGAATAATGGGAAGCAATCTGATCAAGCCAGGCACACCTACAAGCAGGGAGGAGGTAATTCTGAAAATCAAATCAATAGAGCAAGTGAGGAATATCACAACAACTTTCCCAGAATCTCCAATAATTATTCAAGGTATGAACCTACTTCCCAAGCTGATAGAACTAATAAGCAAGGTGTTGTGGATACTCATGTAACTACTAGACAACATAGTAATCAACAGCAAGGTCAACAACCTAGCAACACCCCCAAAAATGATCAAAATTCAGAACCTGCTCCCTACACTGTAGTCCAGTCCTTTGCTGCTAGGTTGAGATATAATCAGGCAAAAAATGAATCTCCTATTGTTTTGAATGAGCCTGTCCATACTACTAAACAAGGATTCCCTGCTGTACTCATTGATGAGAATGATTATTATGTTAAATTGGCTGAGATTTGCAAATACACTCTTGTGGGAAAATTTACTAATACAATGCCTAGAATGGAGCAAGTAAGGAAGAGTTTCATTATACAAACTCAACTGATGGGGGGTGTTAAGATCACACATTTCAACTCTAGGCATGTTTACATTGATCTAGATAATGAACTTGATTACCAGACTGTTTGGACTAAGCTGAAAATGAACATAGAAGGACAAGCTATGAGAATTCAAGCTTGGACCCCTGATTTTACACCGGATGAGGAAACACCTATAGTTCCTATATGGGTGTCTATTCCAGGCCTCCCCTGGCACTGCTATAACAAAGTTTTTTTGTCAACTGTTTTGGAGAGCATTGGGAAGGTGATGTTTTTGGACTCACCAACCTCACAGAGAACTAGAGGAAGTACCATTAGAGATAAGATCCAGGTGGATCTTACTAAGGAAAGACCCTCTCATGTTTGGCTAGGATTCAAGCATTAAAATCCCAACAAAGGAAGATGGTTAAAAGTTGAATATGAGGGAATCCCCAGTTACTGCAACTACTGTAAACACCAAGGCCACAAGGATGAGGAGTGCACAATAAAGAAAAGGGATGAGGAGATCAAGAAAAGAAAGGAACTGGAACTGGACAAAAACAGTAAGGAAAAAGGGGGTTCTGAAGTGATACAAGAACAGGGAAAGGGAGCAATGGAGGATACAACAAAGGCTTCAACTCATCCAAACAAAAACCAAAAAGGAAAAACTGGAAAAGAGGATGCTCAGAATCAATCAAAGACACAAATGACAGGCCAACAACAAAGGAGAAATACTCACAATCAAGAAGAACAGAAAAAGCAATCAGAGATACAAGAAGAACAGTGGCAAACACAAAAAAAGAGACACCAAAAAAATCAGGATCAAGCTAACTCCAAAGCTGTTTGGAGACCTGCATCTTCTCCTATGCAAAAAACCAGTGGAAATCAGCAACAAGAACAGGTAACAACTGCAGGTATATCCAAATTTCCACCTCAAAATAGCTTTTCTACTTTTGAAATGCAGGGACAGCAAGAAAGGCAACAAACAGGGCAGTTCTCAATCAGGGATCAGCAGGCTACTGAAAATAGCAAGTACAAGAGCACAGGTATTGACTCAATGCTCCCAAAACCCCAACCCCCCAAAATAATTAATAGTGATGCTGGTTCATCTATTGAAGATATTGGAGGTATGGAAGGGGGATGTCAGGAGAAAACAACTAATTTGCAGGAAGGGGTTACCAAAGGGGGGAATCTGCCTCATGTTCTGCATGAGGGGTTGGATATTGACCATAGTCCTGACCTTAGAACCTATATTGATAACAAAGATAGACAGCAACAAGAGGTTCCACAACAGAAGCAGCAGCAGGATCTGGACAGTAACAACAGGGAATAGGCTGTTCTGGAAAATCAAGAGAAACAACAAAAGGAAAAAAGGAAAGAAAAAGATAAAAGGGAACCAAGTGATAATACTCAAGGCAACACCCCTAAGAGTAAAAACAAACCAAGCAAACAGAAAAGAGATACTGCAAAAAGAAGACAAACCAGACTGCAAGACAAAGAAAATGAGCAGGAACAAGGGAGGAGGGATGATTCATGTAAAAAATATGTTATGGTGGATGACAATCAAGGGATGGATATTCTACCTTTACAGGATCAGTACATGACATCTTCATCAGCTGAACCTCCGGATATAAGACAGCAAGTTTGCAAGCTGAATACTGCTCCTCCTTTTGATGAGTATGCAGTTGATAACTCTGAGGAAGATCTGGATAAAGATAATCAATCCCTAGAAGAACCTGAAGAGGATGATGAGACTACGGAGGCTCCTTTCAAGGCACTTAAGGACCAGGCCCTAGAAGAGGAGCTTCAACAGGCAACACAAAGTCAGGGGTTATCTCCAAGAGGGTTCAAGCATGACAAACCCCAGTTCAAAAAGCAGGATGTCAATACTGTCACTGCTGGCAGACCTAACACTAGGCTCTTCTCCTCTAAATCCTCTAAATCATTTGTACACTTATATGGAATGTGAGAGGGATCAACACTCAGGGAGTGTTGGAGAGATTAAAGATGCTCAGAAAGCTTCACCATTTATCTATTATTACCATTTTGGAACCTTTCTCTGATAGTGTTCATGTACAAAACTTCAAAGTTCAATTAAACATGGACAATGCCACTAGTAAATGTAATGGTAAAATTTGGGTTTTTTGGAGCAGCGATATTGACTGTAATATTCTTGATGAAGATGAATAGCAAATCACTTGTGACATGAAACACAATGAGTTACAATACCAATTTACTAATACGTTTGTATATGCAAAATGCAAGGATCACCTCAGGAGACCTCTTTGGGACAAGATGCTTCAGCAGGCCGCAGTGAACACCAAACCTTGGTGCGCAGTTGGAGATTATAATGTTATAACTGATGTAGATGAAAAACTGGGAGGAGTGCCTTACAACATGAGGAAGAGCATGGATTTTATTGCTATTATCATGTGGACTCTTGGACATTGGGTTTAGTGGGCACAAATTCACTTGGTCAAATAAGAGGGGTATCAATCACAGAATCTGGAAGAGGCTTGATAGGGCTTTGGTTAATGATTCATGGTCAGAAATGATGCCTCAAACCACCATTACCCACTTGTCTTCCACTGGGTCAGATCATTGTCCTCTGCTCATGGAAATGGTTTCCACAAACTCTGATCACATCAAGTATTTCAAATTCCTTAACTGTTGGGTTGATAACCCTCAGTTCATGGAAATCGTGAAAACTTGTTGGGATAAGGATGTAGAAGGTAATGGCATGTGGAAATTCCACCAGAAAATGAAAAGATTGTCAAACACTCTTAGTACTTGGTCAAGGAAGGAATTTGGTGATATTTTTCAAAAAGTAAGGATGTATGAGGAACAAGCACACAAAGCTGAAGAGGAATACATCCTTGACCAAAGTGACTCACATAGGAGTGCCCTTCATGAAATCAATGCTCAAAATATTAAATTCCTCAAGTTTGAGGATACTATTTTGAAACAGAAAAGCCAGCTCCAATGGTTCAAGGAAGGTGACACCAACTCCAAATATTTCCATTCTATTATAAGGGGAAGGAGAAGGAAACTTTTTGTGCACAAAATTGTCACTGAAAATGGGGATTGGATCCAAGGTGAAGATAACATTGCTCAAGGTGCTTGTGACCATTTCAAAGCTATATTCACAGGTGAGGAAAAGCTTATTAATGAGCACACCTTGGAGTGTATTCCAAGGATGGTTAGTCATGATCAGAATACTCATCTTACCAATGTTCCAGATATGAATGAACTTAAGGAGGTGCATTTTGCTATGAACTCTAATTCTGCAGCAGGTCCTGATGGCATGAATGGGTACTTCTTTCAGAAGTGCTGGCACATTATCAAGCATGATCTAATGGGGGTGATTCAGGCATTTTTCAGTGGACAAATTATTCCTAAATATTTCTCCCATTCTTGTATTGTGCTGCTCCCCAAAGTGAATAATCCAAACAAACTTACTGAGTTTAGGCCTATAAGTCTAAGTAACTTCACTAGTAAAATAATTTCCAAACTAGTGAGTAACAGACTTAGCCCTATCCTCCCCTCTTTGATTTCTCCCAATCAGTCCGGTTTTGTGAAAGGAAGAAGCATCTCTGAAAACATCATGTTAGCCCAGGAAATCATTCACCAAATCAAGAAACCCAACATTGGAAGTAATGTCATTATTAAACTAGACATGGCAAAAGCTTATGACAGAGTCTCATGGTCATATATTTGCTTAGTTCTAAGGAAAATGGGGTTTGATGAGGTGTTCATTGATATGGTGTGGAGAATCATGGCTAACAATTGGTACTCAATCATTGTGAATGGTAAGAGGTATGGTTTTTTCAACTCCACTAGGGGTCTCAAGCAAGGTGATCCTCTTTCTCCGGCCCTATTTATTTTAGGTGCTGAGATGCTTTCAAGATCTCTCAACAGGTTACATAATCACCCGGATTATAATGGTTTCTTCATGGAAATGAGGGGACCCCAAGTGAACCATTTGAGTTTTGCTGATGACATAATTCTGTTTTCTTCTGGAAGGTACAAAACCTTAAAGCTCTTAATGGCAACTTTAAAGGATTATGAGATCACTTCGGGACAACTCATTAATGGAGATAAAAGCCACTTTATGCTACACTCTAATGCTTTTAATAGTACTAGAGATAGAATTAAGAGGCTGACAGGGTTCAAACAGAAGCAGGGTCCTATTACTTACCTAGGATGCCCTTTATTTGTTGGCAGGCCTAGAAATGTTTATTTTTCTGATCTTGTTAACAAGGTTGTTGGTAGAATTACAGGTTGGCAAACCAAACAACTTAGCTATGGAGGCAAGGCTACTCTCACTAAACATGTTCTTCAAGCTCTTCCTATTCACCTTCTATCTGCAGTAACACCTCCAGTGACAATTCTTAAGCAAATCCAAATGCTTGTAGCTGATTTTTTCTGGGGATGGAAGAGTGATAGGAAGAGGTACCACTGGGCTTCATGGAAAAATCTAAGTTACCCCTATGATGAAGGGGGGTGGGAATGAGGAACTTACATGATACTTTCAGGGCATTTCAATTTAAACAGTGGTGGATCTTTAGAACCAAACACACTCTGTGGGGTGATTTCTTAAAAGCTAAATATTGCCAAAGATCCAACCCTGTTAGCAAAAAAGGGGATACATGTGATTCTTTGACCTGGAAACGTATGCTGATGAATAGACAGCAGATGGAACAACATATTCAATGGAAACTACAAGCTGGGAATTGTTCCTTCTGGTGGGACAATTGGCTCGGTAGCGGACCTCTTGCAAACTTCTCCACCACCAGTAATAGATTCAACAACTCCACCGTTGCTGAATTTTGGGAGGAAGGGAGTTGGAATTGGAGCAAGCTGTTGGAGGAGGCACCTGCCAGTCAACTCTCCAACATACTAGCTACAGAAATTTCAACTCAACAACATCTTCTAGATCAGCCAGTTTGGAAACTCAACACTCATGGAGCATTCAGCTGTTCATCAGCCTGGGAGGAAATCAGGGAAAAAAGAACTAAACATCACTTTAACTCTCTTTTATGGCATAAATACATTCCTTTCAAGATTTCCTTTTTACTATGGAGAACCCTTAGGTGTAAACTCCCTACTAACGACAAGCTAACTAGTTTTGGCATTGAGCCATCAAGGTGTGTGTGTTGTTTTGACAGGGCAGGTATGGATTGCATTGAGCATATCTTCAACAAAGGGAACTTCGGAACCAACATCTGGACCAACTTTGCAGCCACTGCAGGAATGCGGCCAGACCAGACGGACCTGCACTCACTGCTCAAGCAGTGGTGGACTGCCACACCTAAGAATGCAGCCCACAGACTACTTTTGCAAGCGACCCCAACTTTCATTTGTTGGAACTTATGGAAGAACAGGTTCGCAGCTAAATATGGAGGCAAGACAACCAATATCAGCAGGGTCAAATATGCCATCTACAAGGATAACTACAAAATGCTTTCCACAGCCTTCCCTCAGCTTCAGTGGCCTGCAAAATGGACATATTTAATTCAAAAATGTGAAAAGTGTGTGCATGACATCAAAGTGAGTTTGGTAGCATGGCTTAAACCTCCCGACCAATGGCTCAAAGTAAACACCGACGGCAGCGCAATCACTAATCCTGGCAGGTTGGGAGCTGACGGCATTTTGAGGGATAAAAATGGTAAATTGGTGATGGCTTTCACAACACCCCTGGGAGAAGGAACAAACAACAAAGCAGAAATAGAGGCAGCAATATTTGGTTTGACTTGGGCACTTGAACTGGGATATAGAAACATAATTTTGGAGCTTGATTCTCAACTAGTAGTACATTGGATTTTAAAGAAAACGGATCCTCAATGGAGTATCATCACCCAGTTGGGAAGATTGCAAGATCTCATCTCTCAGACTCAGCAATTCAAGTGCTTACATATATTTAGAGAAGCAAATTAGGTGGCGGATGCTCTTTCAAAACACAGTCACATGACAACCAGTCCACAGATATACTTCAGCAGCCAGCACATGCCTAAGGAAGCAAAATCATACTATCAGCTGGATTTACTGGAGATGCCTAGCTTTAGAAGAAGGAAGACCAGAAGAATTAAGGAACCACCTTGATCAGCCTTGCAGCTTTCAACTATAGCTATTTGAATAGGTAGTTTAATTTTATTCTACCTTGTAAAGGGAGAGTCTCCCTTGTTTATGCTTCCTAGATACTTTGTAATGAGAGGAGTCCTCTCCTTAGGTGCTTAGTATTTTTGTTTCATCCTTGATGTACGGGGAGGAGTTGACTTCCTCTTTTGGAAAGTCGACTCTGAACCACCTTAGGTTGGAGGTTAGGTTTATGTCCCCCTCCTTTGTATTTTGTTTTGTTTATTAATGTTAAGGCCTGGGGGTGCTGCTCAGCCCCTTACCCACCCAAGGGTAATTCAAAGAAAAAAAAAAAGCCCAAATTACCAAAACCCAAACATTAAACAATATACAATAAATTTTAAACAAAAAATTCTAAACCCAAAAACCTAACCCTAACCCTAAACCATTAACCCGAAACCCCAGCCCAAATTACCAAAACCCAAACATTAAACAATAAAAAATACATTTTAAACAAATAATCCTAAACTCCAAAACCTAAAACCTAAAAAAAAAACTAAACCCTAACGCTAACCCTATCCCTAACCCTAACCCTAACCCTAACCCTATCCTTAACCCTAATTCTAAATCCTAAACCCTAAACCCAAATACCAAAATACCAAAACCATAATAATAAACACTAAACCATTGATATTACAACTCAAATCCTTAACCCCAAACCCTAATACCTAAAAAACTACCTAAACCCTAACCCTAACCCTAATTTTAACCCTAAACCTAATTTTAAAGCTAACCCTAACACTACCATAGACCCTAAACCCCAAGCCCAAATTACCAAAACCCAAACATTTATAGATATTAAACCTTAAATCCTAAACCCTAAACCCAAAAACTTAAAAAAAAAATCTAACCTTAACCTTAATGCTAACCCTAATCCTAAACCATAAACCCGAAAACCTATGCCCAAGATACAAAAACCCAAACATTAAATACTAAACCATAGAATTTTAACCTCAAATGCTTAACCCTTAATCATAAAAGCTAAAAAAAAACCTACACCCTAGCCTTAATCCTAACCCTAACCCTAACCCTAAACACTAAGTCCAAAAAAACCATAAGTCCGAAATATGAAAACCCTTACATTAAACACAAAACCATAGATTTTAAACCTCAAATCCTAAACCACAAACCCTAAATCCTAAAAAAAACTAAACCCAAACACTATAACTTAAAAAACAACCTAAACCCTAAAATTAAACCTATCCCTAACCCTATAATAAACCTTAAAGCGCAAGCCCAAAATACCAAAATCCAAACATTAAAAACTAAACCATTAATATTAAACCTCAAATCCTAAACCCTAAACCCAAAAACCTAAAAAAAAAAAACTAAAACTGTAACCCTAACCCTAACCCTAACCTTAACCCTAAACCATAAACCCGAAACCATAAGCCAAAATACCAAAACCCAAACATTAAACACTAAACCGTAGATTTTAAATCTCAAATCCTAAACCACAAACCCAAAAACCTAAAAAAACCTAAACCATAACCCTATCTTTAAACCTACCCCTACCCCTAAATTATTAACCCGAAACCCCAAGCCCAAATTACAAAAACACAAACATTAACCAATAAACAATTGATCTTAAACAAAAAATCATAAACCCCAAAACCTAAAACCTAAATAAAAAACTAAATCTTATCCTTAACCCTATCCTTAACATGAAACCTAACCCTAACCCTATCCTTAACCCTAATTCTAAACCCTAAACCCTAAACCCAAAGCCCAAATACCACAACCATAATAATAAACACTAAACCATTGATATTCTAACTCAAATCCTTAACCCCAAACCCTAATACCTAAAAAACTACCTAAACCCTAACACTAACCCTAATTTAACCCTAACCCTAATTTTAACGCTAACCCTAACCATACCATAAACCCTAAACCCCAAGCCCATATTACCAAAACCCAAACATTCATTGATATTAAACCTTAAATCCTAAACCTTAAACCAAGAAACGTAAAAAAAAACAAAAACTCTAACCCTAACCCTAACCGTAGCCTTAACGCTAACCCTAATCCTAAACCATAAACCCGAAAACCTAAGCCCAAAATACCAAAACCCAAACATTAAATACTAAACCATAGAATTTTAACCTCAAATGCTAAGCCCTTAATCATAAAACCTAAAAAAAACCGACACCCAAACCTTAATCTTAACCCTAACCCTAACCCTAAAAACTAAGACAAAAAAAAAACTTAAGTCCGAAATATGAAAACCTTTACATTAAAAACTAAACCATAGATTTTAAACCTCAAATCCTAAAACTTAAAAAACAACTTAAACCCAAAACTTAAAACTATCCCTAACCCTATAATAAACCCTAAACCCCAAGCCCAAAATACAAAAATCCAAACATTAAAAACTAAACCATTGATATTAAACCTCAAATCCTTAACCCTAAACCCAAAAACCTTAAAAAACTAAAACTGTAACCCTAAACCTAACCCTAACCTTTACCTTAACCTTAACCCTATACCATAAACCCGAAAACCTATGCCCAAAATAACAAATCCTAAATATTAAACACTAAACCATATATTTTAAACCTCAAATACTAACGCACAAACCCCAAAACCTAAAAAAAAACAAAACCCTAACCCAAACCCTAATCCTATCTTTAAACCTAACCCTAACGCTAAACCATTAACCCGAAACCCTAAGCCCAAATTACAAAAACCCAAATATTAAACAATAAACAATAGATTTTAAACAAAAATCCTAAACCCCAAAACCTAAAACCTAAAAAAACCCTAAACCCTAACCCTAACCCTATCCCTAACACAAACCCTAACCCTAACCCTATCCCTAACACAAACCCTAACCCTAACCCTATCCTTAACCCTAATTCTAAACCTTAAACCCTAAACCCAAAGTCCAAAATACCAACACCATAATAATAAACAGTAAACCATTGATCTTACAAATCAAATCCTTAACCCCAAACCCTAATACCTAAAAAACTACCTAAACCCTAACCCTAACCCTAATTTTAACCCTAACCCTAATTTTAGCGCTAACCCTAACCATACCATAAACCCTAAACCCCAAGACCAAATTACCAAAACCCAAACATTCATTGATATTAAACCTTAAATCCTAAACCCTAAACCCAGAAACCTAAAAAAACCAAAACCCTAACCCTAACCCTAACCTTAACCTTAACGCTAACCCTAATCCTAAACCATAAACCCAAAAACCTAAGCCCAAAATACAAAAACCCAAACATTAAATACTAAACCATAGAATTATAACATCAAAGGTTAAACCCTTAATCATAAAACCTAAAATAAACCTACACCCTAACCTTAATTCTAACCCTAATCCTAACCCTAAACACTAAGTCGAAAAAAAACCTAAGTCCGAAATATGAAAACCCTTACATTAAACACTAAACCATAGATTTTAAACCTCAAATCCTAAACAACAAACACTAAATCCTAAAAAAAGACCTAAACCCAAACCCTAAAACTTTAAAAACAACCTAAACCCTAAAACTAAACCTATCACTAACCCTATAATAAACCCTAAATCCCAAGCCCAAAATACCAAAATCCAAACATTAAAAACTAAATCATTGATATTAAACCTCAAATCCAAACCCTAAACCCAAAAACCTAAAAAACCCTAAAATTGTAACCCTAACCCTAACTAACCCTAAACCATAAACCCAAAACCATAAGCCAAAAATACCAAAACCCAAACATTAAACACTTAACCATGGATTTTAAACCTCAAATCCTAAACCACAAACCCAAAAACCTAAAACACCTAAACCATAACCCTATATTTAAAGCTAACCCTAACCCTAAACCATTAACCCGAAACCCCAAGCCGAAATTACCAAAACCCAAACATTAAACAATAAACAATAGATTTTAAACAGAAAATTCTAAAACCCAAAGCCTAAAACCTAAACAAAACCTAAACCCTAACCGTATCCCTATCCCTAACACAAACCCTAACCCTAACCTTATCCTTAACCCTAAGTCTAAACCCTAAACCCTAAACACAAAGTCCAAAATACCAACACCATAATAATAAACACTAAACCATTGATATTACAAATCAAATCCTTAACCCCAAATCCTAATACCTAAAAAAATACCTAAACCCTAACCCTAACCCTAATTTTAACCCTAACACTAATTTTAGCGCTAACCCTAACCATACCATAAACCCTAAACCCCAAGTCAAAATTACCAAAACCCAAATATCCATTTATATTAAACCTTAAATCCTAAACCCTAAACCCAGAAACCTAAAAAAAAAAAAAAAAACTAACCCTAACCCTAACCGTAACCATAACGCTAACCCTAATCCTAAACCTTAAACCCGAAAACCTAAGCCCAAAATACAAAAACCCAAACATTAAATACTAAACCATAGAATTATAACCTCAAATGATAAACCCTTAATTATAAAACCTAAAATAAACCTACACCCTAACCTTAATCCTAACCCTAACCCTAACCCTAAGCACTAAGTCTAAAAAAACCCTAAGTCCGAAATATGAAAACCCTTACATTAAACACTAAACCATAGATTTTAAACCTCAAATCCTAAACAACAAACACTAAATCCTAAAAAAATTCTAAACCCAAACCCTAAAACTTAAAAAACAACCTAAACCCTAAAATTAAACCTATCACTAACCCAATAATAAACGCTAAACCGCAAGCCCAAAATACCAAAATCTAAACATTAAAAATAAACCATTGATATTAAACCTCAAATCCTACACCCTAAACCCAAAAACCTAAAAAAACCTAAAATTGTAACCCTAACCCTAACCCTATCCCTAACCCTTACCTTAACCCTAAACCATAAACCCAAAACCATAAGCCAAAAATACCAAAACCCAAACATTAAACACTAAACCATAGATTTTAAACCTCAAATCCTAAAACAAAAACCCAAAAACCTAAAAAACCTAAACCTTAACCCTAACCCTAAACCATTAACTCGAAACCCCAAGCCCAAATTACCAAAACCCAAACATTAAACAATAAGCAATACATTATAAACAAAAATTCCTAAACCCCAAAACCTAAAACCTAAAAAAAAAACTAAACCCTAACCCTAACCCTATCCCTAACACGAACCATAACCCTAACCTTATCCTTAACCCTAATTCTAAATCATAAACCCTGAACCCAAAGACCAAAATACCAAGACCATAGTAATAAACACTAAACCGTTGATATTACAACTGAAATCCTTAACCTCAAACCCTTATACCTAAAAAACTACCTAAACCCTAACCCTAACCCTAACCCTAATTTTAACCCTAAACCTAATTTTAACGCTAACCCTAACACTACCATAGACCCTAAACCCCAAGCCCAAATTACCAAAACCCAAACATTCATTTATATTAAACCTTAAATCCTAAACCCTAAACCGAGAAACCTAAAAAATACAAAGCCCTAACCGTAACCTTAATGCTAACCCTAATCCTAAACCATAAACCCGAAAACCTAAGCCCAAAATGCAAAAACCCAAACATTAAATACTAAACCATAGAATTTTAACCTCAAATGCTTAACCCTTAATCATAAAACCTAAAAATAAAACTACACCCTAACCTTAATTCTAACCCAAACCCTAACCCTAAACACTAAGTCCAAAAAAAAACTAAGTCCAAAATATGAAAACCCTTACATTAAACACTAAACCATAGATTTTAAACCTCAAATCCTAAACAACAAACACTAAATCCTAAAAAAAGAGTTAGACCCAAACCCTAAAACATAAAAAACAACCTAAACCCTAAAATTAAACCTATTACTAACCGTATAATAAAACCTAAACCCAATCCCAAAATACCAAAATCCAAACATTAAAAACTAAACCATTGATATTAAACCTCAAATCCTAAACCCTAAACCCAAAAACCTAAAAAACCCTAAAATTGTAACCCTAACCCTAACCCTTACCTTAACCCTAAACCATAAACCCAAAACCATAAGCCAAAAATACCAAAACCCAAATATTAAACACTTAACCATAGATTTAAAATCTCAAATCCTAAACCACAAACCCAAAAACTTAAAAAACCTAAACCATAACCCTACCCTAAACCATTAACCCGAAACCCAAGCCCAAATTACAAAAACCCAAACATTAAACAACAAACAAAATTTCTAAACCCCAAAACCTAAACCCTAAAAAAAAACCTAAACCCTAACCCTAACCCTAACCCTAACACGAACCCTAACCCTAACCTTATCCTTAACCCTAATTCTAAATCATAAACCCTGAACCCAAAGACCAAAATACCAAAACCATAGTAATAAACACTAAACCATTGAAATTACAACTGAAATCCTTAACCTCAAACCCTTATACCTAGAAAACTACCTACACCCTAACCCTAACCCTAACCCTAATTTTAACCCTAAACCTAATTTTAACGCTAACGCTAACACTACCATAGACCCTAAACCCCAAGCCCAAATTACCAAAACCCAAACATTCATTGATATTAAACCTTAAATCCTAAACCCTAAACCCAGAAACCTAAAAAAACCAAAACCCTAACCCTAACCCTAACCTTAACCTTAACGCTAACCCTAATCCTAAACCATAAACCCAAAAACCTAATCCCAAAATACAAAAACCCAAACATAAAATACTAAACCATAGAATTATAACATCAAAGGTTAAACCCTTAATCATAAAACCTAAAATAAACCTACACCCTATCCTTAATTCTAACCCTAACCCTAACCCTAAACACTAAGTCCAAAAAAAAACTAAGTCCAAAATATGAAAACCCTTACATTAAACACTAGACCATAGATTTTAAACCTCAAATCCTAAACAACAAACACTAAATCCTAAAAAAAGAGTTAGACCCAAACCCTTAAACATAAAAAACAACCTAAACCCTAAAATTAAACCTATTACTAACCCTATAATAAAACCTAAAGCCTAATCCCAAAA
This sequence comes from Solanum sitiens, assembly GCA_016801875.1. NCBI lineage: Eukaryota > Viridiplantae > Streptophyta > Magnoliopsida > Solanales > Solanaceae > Solanum > Solanum sitiens. The sequence continues at coordinate 794,988 of JABWTJ010000379.1, forward strand.
TACCAAAATCCAAACATTAAAAACTAAACCATTGATATTAAACCTCAAATCCTAAACCCTAAGCCCAAAACCTAAAAAACCCTAAAATTGTAACCCTAACCCTAACCCTTACCTTAACCCTAAACCATAAACCCAAAACCATAAGCCAAAAATACCAAAACCCTAATATTAAACACTTAACCATAGATTTAAAACCTCAAATCCTAAACCACAAACCCAAAAACCTAAAAAACCTAAACCATAACCCTATATTTAAACCTAACCCTACCCTAAACCATTAACCCGAAACCCAAGCCCAAATTACAAAAACCCAAACATTAAACAATAAACAATAAATTTTAAACCCAAAATTCTAAACCCCAAAACCTAAACCCTAAAAAAAACCTAAACCCTAACCCTAACCCTATCCCTAACACGAACCCTAACCCTAACCTTATCCTTAACCCTAATTCTAAATCATAAACCCTGAACCCAAAGACCAAAATACCAAAACCATAGTAATAAACACTAAACCATTGAAATTACAACTGAAATCCTTAACCTCAAACCCTTATACCTAAAAAACTACCTAAACCCTAACCCTAACCCTAACCCTAATTTTAACCCTAAACCTAATTTTAACGCTAACCCTAACACTACCATAGACCCTAAACCCCAAGCCCAAATTATCAAAACCCAAACATTCATTGATATTAAACCTTAAATCCTAAACCCTAAACCCAGAAACCTAAAAAAACCAAAACCCTAACCCTAACCCTAACCTTAACCTTAACGCTAACCCTAATCCTAAACCATAAACCCAAAAACCTAATCCCAAAATACAAAAACCCAAACATTAAATACTAAACCATAGAATTATAACATCAAAGGTTAAACCCTTAATCATAAAACCTAAAATAAACCTACACCCTAACCTTAATTCTAACCCTAACCCTAACCCTAAATACTAAGTCCAAAAAAAAACTAAGTCCAAAATATGAAAACCCTTACATTAAACACTAAACCATAGATTTTAAACCTCAAATCCTAAACAACAAACACTAAATCCTAAAAAAAGAGTTAGACCCAAACCCTTAAACATAAAAAACAACCTAAACCCTAAAATTAAACCTATTACTAACCCTATAATAAAACCTAAAGCCCAATCCCAAAATACCAAAATCCAAACATTAAAAACTAAACCATTGATATTAAACCTCCAATCTTAAACCCTAAACCCAAAAACCTAAAAAACCCTAAAATTGTAACCCTAACCCTAACCCTTACCTTAACCCTAAACCCTAAACCCAAAACCATAAGCCAAAAATACCAAAACCCTAATATTAAACACTTAACCATAGATTTAAAACCTCAAATCCTAAACCACAAACCCAAAAACCAAAAAAACCTAAACCATAACCCTATATTTAAACCTAACCCTACCCTAAACCATTAACCCGAAACCCCAAGCCCAAAATACAAAAACCCAAACATTAAACAATAAACAAAAAATTTTTTAAAAAAAATTCTAAACCCCAAAACCTAAACCCTAAAAAAAACCTAAACCCTAACCCTAACCCTATCCCTAACACAAACCCTAACCCTAACCTTATCCTTAACCCTAATTCTAAACCCTAAACCCTAAACACAAAGTCCAAAATACCAACACCATAATAATAAACACTAAACCATTGATATTACAACTCAAATCCTTAACACCAAACCCTAATACCTAAAAAACTACCTAAACCCTAACCCTAACTCTAATTTTAACCCTAACCCTAATTTTAGCTCTAACCCTAACCATACCATAAACCCTAAACCCTAAGCCCAAATTACCAAAACCCAAATATTCATTGATATTAAATCTTAAATCCTAAACCCTAAACCCAGAAACCTAAAAAAAAAAAAAACTAACCCTAACCCTAACCGTAACCATAACACTAACCCTAATCCTAAACCATAAACCCGAAAACCTAAGCCCAAAATACAAAAACCCAAACATCAAATACTAAATCATAGAATTATAACATCAAATGATAAACCCTTAATCATAAAACCTAAAATAAACCTACACCCTAACCTTAATCCTAACCCTAACCCTAAACCTAAACCCTAAGTCCAAAAAAAACCTAAGTCGGAAATATGAAAAACTTACATTAAACACTAAACCATAGATTTTAATCCTCAAATCCTAAACAACAAACACTAAATCCTAAAAAAAACCTAAACCCAAACACTAAAACTTAAAAAACAACCTAAACCCTAAAATTAAACCAATCACTAACCCTATAATAAACGCTAAACCCCAAGCCCAAAATACCAAAATCCAAACATTAAAAACTAAACCATTGATATTAAACCTCAAATCCTACACCCTAAACCCAAAAACCTAAAAAAACCTAAAATTATAACCCTAAGCCTAACCCTTACCTTAACCCTAAACCATAAACCCAAAACCATAAGCCAAAAATTCCAAAACCCAAACATTAAACACTAAACCATAGATTTTAAACCTCAAATCCTAAAACACAAACCCAAAAACCAAAAAAACCTAAACCCTAACCCTAACCCTAAACCATTAACCCGAAACCCCAGCCCAAAATTACCAAAACCCAAACATTAAACAATAAACAATACATTTTAAACAAAAAATCCTAAACTCCAAAACCTAAACCTAAAAAAAATCTAAACTCTAACCCTAACCCTATCCTTAACCCTAATTCTAAATCCTAAACCATAAACCCAAAGACCAAAATACCAAAACCATAATAATAAACACTAAACATTGATATTACAACTCAAATCCTTAACCCCAAACCCTAATACCTAAAAAAATACCTAAACCCTAACCCTAACCCTAATTTTAACCCTAACCCTAATTTTATCGCTAACCCTAACCATACCATACACCCTAAACCCCAAGAACAAATTACCAAAACCCAAATATTCATTGATATTAAAACTTAAATCCTAAACCCTAAACCCAGAAACCTAAAAAAAAAAAAACCCTAACCCTAACCCTAACCGTAACCATAATGCTAACCCTAATCCTAAACCATAAACCCGAAAACCTAAGACCAAAATACAAAAACCCAAATATTAAATACTATACCATAGAATTATAACCTCAAATGCTAAACCCTTAATCATAAAACCTAAAATAAACCTACACCCTAACCTTAATCCTGACCCTAACCCTAACCCTAAACACTAACTCCAAAAAAAACCTAAGTCCGAAATATGAAAACCCTTACATTAAACACTAAACCATAGATTTTAAACCTCAAATCCTAAACAACAAACACTAAATCCTAAAAAAATAACCTAAACCCAAACCCTAAAACTTAAAAAACAACCTAAAACCTAAAATTAAACCTATCCCTAACCCTATATTAAACCCTAAACCCCAAGCCCAAAATACCAAAATCCAAACATTAAAAACTAAACCGTTGATATTAAACCTCAAATCCTAAACCCTAAACCCAAAAACCAAAAAAAAACCTAAAATTGTAACCCTAACCCTAACCCTTACCTTAACCCGAAACTATAAGCCAAAAATACCAAAACCCAAACATCAAACACTAAGCCATAGATTTTACCTCAAATCATAAACCACAAACCCTAAAACCTAAAAAACCTAAACCATAACCCTATCTTTAAACCTAACCCTAACCCTAAATGATTAACCCTAAACCCCAAGCCCAAATTACATAAACCCAATAATTAAACAATAAACAATAGATTTTAAACAAAAAATCCTAAACCCCAAAACCTAAAACCTAAAAAAAACCTAACCCGTCTCATTCTGCCAATATCTTACGCGCCACTCCTATCGTCGCCGGCGATTATGATGCGGTCCACCGTCCGATCACTAACATTGCTCTCCTTCCTCGCCGCCTTGCTCCTCGTCTCGCCGGCTCTTGCTTCCGAGTCCGATCACAAGTATCAATCAGATGACCCAGTTACCTTATGGGTAAATAAAGTTGGGCCCTACAATAACCCACAGGAAACATACAACTATTACAGCCTTCCATTTTGTCATGCATCTGGTTCTCACAAATGGGGTGGCCTTGGTGAAGTTTTGGGTGGAAACGAGCTTATTGATAGTCAGATTGACATAAAGTTTCAAAAAAACGTTGACAAGGGTAGCATTTGTGAGCTTGAGCTTGATGAAGCGAAGGTCAAGCAATTTAAGGATGCTATTGAAAACAATTATTGGTTTGAATTCTTCATTGATGATCTGCCGATGTGGGGTTTTGTTGGTGAGCAACATCCTGACAGAAACAGTGATAATAAGCACGTACTTTACACACATAAGAACATACATATCAAATACAATAAGGATCAGATCATTCATGTCAATATCTCCCAAGAGGGCCCAAAGCCTTTGGAGGCTGGGAGAACCTTGGACATGACATATTCTATCAAATGGGAGCCAACCAATATCAGTTTTGCTCGTCGCTTTGAAGTTTACTTGGATTACCCATTTTTTGAGCATCAGATTCATTGGTTCTCCATCTTTAATTCCTTCATGATGGTCATCTTTCTAACTGGTCTGGTGTCTATGATATTGATACGGACGCTAAGGAATGATTATGCCAAATAAGCTTGGGAAGATGATGACCTGGAGACTCTGGAAAGAGATGTGAGTGAAGAGTCTGGTTGGAAACTTGTTCATGGAGATGTGTTTCAGACTCCCCTTAACCTAGTGTTACTTTCTGCTCTTGTTGGTACTGGGGCACAACTGGCATTGCTTGTCCTCCTTGTCATACTGTTGGCAATTGTGGGGATGTTGTATGTTGGGACAGGATCCATTGTTACGACTTTTATTGTATGTTATGCTTTGACATCATTCATTTCGGGCTATGTTAGTGGTGCAATATACTCACGGAATGGTGGGAAAAGCTGGATCAAGTCGATGATTCTTACAGTATCACTCTTTCTATTTATGTGCTTTGGAATTGGTTTCGTTCTGAACACAATTGCTATATTTTATGGGTCTCTAGCAGCAATTCCCTTTTGCACAATGGTGGTTGTCTTCGTCATTTGGGCATTCATTTCCTTCCCCTTGGCTCTTCTGGGTACAGTTGTTGGAAGAAACTGGAGTGGTGCTCCAAACAATCCGTGCCGTGTCAAGAACATTCCTCGCCCTATACCTGTGAAAAAGTGGTACTTGACACCATCTGTTATCTCCTTGATGGGTGGTCTGCTACCATTTGGCAGCATATTTATCGAGATGTATTTCGTCTTCACATCCTTCTGGAATTACAAGGTGTACTATGTTTACGGGTTCATGCTTTTGGTGTTCCTGATACTCACTGTTGTTACTGTCTGTGTGACCATTGTGGGCACATATTTCCTGCTAAATGCTGGGAATTATCATTGGCAGTGGACTTCATTTTTCTTCTACAGCTGTCTACGTCTACCTGTACTCAGTATATTACTACTATGTGAAAACTAAGATGTCAGGGTTCTTCCAGACCAGCTTCTATTTTGGATATACAATGATGTTTTGTCTTGTCTTGGGAATTCTCTGCGGTGCTGTTGGATTTTTGGGGTCACATCTGTTTGTGAGGAGGATCTATAGGAACATCAAATGTGACTGATGTTTTAACAAAGAAGAGTAGGACTGACACTGCTATATTTGCTTGGTATCTAGCAGTAAGGTCAAGAAGAACCTCAAGAACCATGTATCTTTGTGGGATTCAATTTGGTTTAATGATGGTAGGTACCTCTGCTTGTATTCTGGGGAGCCCTGAAAATTTTCAAAATTCCTTGGGCTGTAAAAGAAATCTCCTATTTTCATTTGTACTTAAATTAGAATGGAGACTTTGGATGATTCAAGGCTAGCATGGCTGATGTAGTTATATCTCCAATACTATACGATGCAGATGCAAAAAACATTGCTACTTAATTTTTGTTTTTAAAAAAAAAAAAAAAAAAAAACTAAACCCTAACCCTAACCCTATCCCTAACACAAACCCTAACCCTAACCCTATCCCTAACACAAACCCTAATGCTAACCCTATCCTTAACCCTAATTATAAACCCTAAACCCTAAACCCAAAGTCCAAAATACCAACACCATAATAATAAACACTAAACCATTGATATTACAAATCAAATCCTTAACCCCAAACCCTAATACCTAAAAGACTACCTAAACCCTAACCCTAACCCTAATTTTAACCCTAACCCTAATTTTAGCGCTAACCCTAACCATACCATAAACCCTAAACCCCAAGCCCAAATTACCAAAACCCAAACATTCATTGATATTAAACATTAAATCCTAAGCCCTAAACCCAGAAACCTAAAAAAACCAAAACCCTAACCCTAGCCCTAACCTTAACCTTAACGCTAACCCAAATCCTAAACTATAAACCCGAAAACCTAAGCCCAAAATACAAAAACCCAAACATTAAATGCTAAACCATAGAATTATAACATCAAAGGCTAAACCCTTAATCATAAAACCTAAAATAAACCTACACCCTAACCTTAATTCTCACCCTAACCCTAACCCTAAACACTAAGTCCAAAAAAAATCTAAGTTCGAAATTTGAAAACTCTTACATTAAACACTAAACCATAAATTTTAAATCTCAAATCCTTAACAACAAACACTAAATCCTAAAAAAAAGACCTAAACCCAAACCCTAAAACTTAAAAAACAACCTAAACCCTAAAATTAAACCTATCACTAACCCTATAATAAACCCTAAACCCCAAGCCCAAAATACCAAAATCCAAATATTAAAAACTAAACCATTGATATTAAACCTCAAATCCAAACCCTAAACCCAAAACCTAAAAAACCCTAAACTTGTAACCCTAACCCTAACCCTAACCTTAACCCTAAACCATAAACCCAAAACCATAAGCCAAAAATACCAAAACCCAAACATTAAACACTTAACCATAGATTTTAAACCTCAAATCCTAAACCACAAACCCAAAAACCTAAAACACCTAAACCATAACCCTATATATAAACCTCACCCAAACCCTAAACCATTAACCCGAAACCCCAATCCCAAATTACCAAAACCCAAACATTAAACAATAAACAATAGATTTTAAACAAAAAATTCTAAACCCCAAAACCTAAAACCTAAAAAAAAACTAAACCCTAACACAAACCCTAAACCTAACCGTAACCTTAACCGTAATTCTAAACCCTAAACCCTAAACACAAAGTCCAAAATACCAACACCATAATAATAAACACTAAACCGTTGATATTACAACTCAAATCCTTAACCCCAAACTCTAATACCTAAAAAATTACCTAAACCCTAACCCTAACCCTAATTTTAACCCTAACCCTAATATTGGCGCTAACCCTAACCATACCATAAACCCTAAACCCCAAGCCCAAATTATCAAAACCCAAATATCCATTGATATTAAACCTTAAATCCTAAACCCTAAACCCAGAAACCTAAAAAAAAAACCTAAACCCTAACCCTAACCATAACCCCAACCATAACGCTAACCCTAATCCTAAACCATAAACCCGAAAACCTAAGCCTAAAATACAAAAACCAAAACATTAAATACTAAACCATAGAATTATAACCTCAAATGATAAACCCTTAATCATAAAACCTAAAATAAACCTAAAAATGTAACCCTAACCCTAACCCTATCCCTAACCCTTACCTTAACCCTAAACCATAAGCCAAAAATACCAAAACCCAAACATTAAACACTAAACCATAGATTTTAAACCTCAAATCCTAAAACACAAACCCAAAAACCTAAAAAACCTAAACCCTAACCCTAAACCTAAACCATTAACTCGAAACCCCAAGCCCAAATTACCAAAACCCAAACATTAAACAATAAACAATACATTCTAAACAAAAAATCCTAAACTCCAAAACCTAAACCCTAAAAAAAACCTAAACCCTAACTCTAAACCTATCCCTAACACGAACCCTAACCCTAACCCTATCCTTAACCCTAATTCTAAATCCTGAACCCTAAACCCAAACACCAAAATACCAAAACCATAATAATAAACACTAAACCATTCATATTATAACTCAAATCCTTAACCCCAAACCCTAATACCTAAAAAAATACCTAAACCCTAACCCTAACCCTAATTTTAACCCTAAACCTAATTTTAACGCTAACCCTAACACTACCATAGACCCTAAACCCCAAGCCCAAATTACCAAAACCCAAACATTAATTGATATTAAACCTAAATCCTAAACCCTAAACCCAGAAATGTAAAAAAAACAAAAACCCTAACCGTAACCTTAATGCTAACCCTAATCTTAAACCATAAACCCGAAAACCTAAGCCCAAAATGCAAAAACCCAAACATTAAATATTAAACCATAGAATTTTAACCTCAAATGCTTAACCCTTAATCATAAAACCTAAAAAAAAACCTACACCCTAACCTTAATCCTAACCCTAACCCTACCCCTAAACACTAAGTCCAAAAAAACCCTAAGTCCGAAATATGAAAACCCTTACATTAAACACAAAACCATAGATTTTAAACCTCAAATCCTGAACCACAAACCCTAAATCCTAAACAAAACTAAACCCAAACCCTAAAACTTAAAAAACAACGTAAACCCTAAAATTAAACCTATCCCTAACCATATAATAAACCTTAAAGCCGAAGCCCAAAATACCAAAATCCAAACATTAAAAACTAAACCATTAATATTAAACCTCAAATCCTAAACCCTAAACCCAAAAACCTAAAAAAAAACAAAAACTGTAACCCTAACCCTAACCCTAACCCTAACCTTAACCCTAAACCATAAACCCGACACCATAAGCCAAAAATACCAAAACCCCAACATTAAACACTAAACCATAGATTTTAAACCTCCAATCCTAAACCACAAACCCAAAAACCTAAAAAAACCTAAACCACAACCCTATCTTTAAACCTACCCCTAACCCTAAATTATTAACCCGAAACCCCAAGCCCAAATTACCAAAACAAAAATATTAAACAATAAACAATAGATTGTAAACAAAAAATCATAATACCCAAAACCTAAAACCTAAAAAAAAACTAAATCTTATCCCTAACCCTATCCCAAACATGAACCCTAACCCTAACTTTATCCTTAACCCTAATTCTAAACCCTAAACCCTAAACCCAAAGCCCAAAATACCAAAACCATAATAATAAACACTAAACCATTGATATTTTAACTCAAATCCTTAACCTCAAACCCTAATACCTAAAAAACTACCTAAACCCTAACACCAACCCTAATTTTAACACTAACCCTAATTTTAACGCTAACCCTAACCATACCATAAATCCTAAACCCCAAGCCCAAATTACCAAAACCCAAACATTCTTTGATATTAACCTTAAATCCTAAACCCTAAACCCAAAAACGTAAAAAAAACCAAAAACCCTAACCCTAACCCTAACCGTAACCTTAACGCTAACCCTAATCCTAAACCATAAACCCGAAAACCTAAGCCCAAAATACCAAAACCCAAATATTAAATACTAAAGCATAGAATTTTAACCTCAAATAATACCCTTAATCATAAAACCTAAAAAAAACCTACACCCAAACCTTAATCCTAACCCTAACCCTAACCCTAAACACTAAGACAAAAACAAAAACCTAAGTCCGAAATATGAAAACCTTTACATTAAAAACTAAACCATAGATTTTAAACCTCAAATCCTAAAACTTAAAAAACAACTTAAACCCAAAAATTAAACCTATCCCGAACCCTGTAATAAAGCCTAAACCCCAAGCCGAAAATACAAAAATCAAAACATTAAAAACTAAACCATTGATATTAAACCTCAAATCCTAAACCCTAAACCCAAAAAACTAAAAAACTAAAACTGTAACCCTAAACAATAACCATAACCTTTACCTTAACCTTAACCCTATACCATAAACCCGAAAACCTAAGCCCAAAATAACAAAACCCAAATATTAAACACTAAACCATATATTTTAAACCTCAAATACTAAAGCACAAACCCAAAAACCTAAAAAAAACTAAACCCAAACCCAATCCCTAATCCTATCTTTAAACCTAACCCTAACCCTAAACCATTAACCCGAAACCCTAAGCCCAAATTACAAAAACCCAAACATTAAACAATAAACAATAGATTTTAAACAAAAAATCTTAAACCCCAAAACCTAAAACCTAAAAAAAAGCCTAAACCCTAACCCTAACCCTATCCCTAACACAAACCCTAACCCTAACCCTATCCCTAACCCTAACCCTAACCCTAAACCCTAAACCCTAAACCCAAAGTCCAAAATACCAACACCATAATAATAAACACTAAACCATTGATATTACAAATCAAATCCTTAACCCCAAACCCTAATACCTAAAAAACTACCTAAACCCTAACCCTAACCCTAATTTTAACCCTAACCCTAACCATACCATAAACCCTAAACCCCAAGCCCAAATTACCAAAACCCAAACATTCATTAATATTAAACCTTAAATCCTAAACCCTAAACCCAGAAACCTAAAAAAACAAAAACCCTAACCCTAACCCTAACCTTTACCTTAACGTTAACCCTAATCCTAAAGCATAAACCCAAAAACCTAAGGCCAAAATACGAAAAATCACTACACCATTTTAGGTCTACGACAACACTAAATCTGGACAACGCTTATAAAGTGTTGCCTAAAATCTCAAATCCTAAACCACAAACCCAAAAACTTAAAAAACCTAAACCATAACCCTACCCTAAACCATTAACCCGAAACCCAAGCCCAAATTACAAAAACCCAAACATTAAACAATAAACAAAAATTCTAAACCCCAAAACCTAAACCCTAAAAAAAAAACCTAACCCTAACCCTAACACGAACCCTAACCCTAACCTTATCCTTAACCCTAATTCTAAATCATAAACCCTGAACCCAAAGACCAAAATACCAAAACCATAGTAATAAACACTAAACCATTGAAATTACAACTGAAATCCTTAACCTCAAACCCTTATACCTAGAAAACTACCTACACCCTAACCCTAACCCTAACCCTAATTTTAACCCTAAACCTAATTTTAACGCTAACCCTAACACTACCATAGACCCTAAACCCCAAGACCAAATTACCAAAACCCAAACATTCATTGATATTAAACCTTAAATCCTAAACCCTAAACGCAGAAACCTAAAAAAACCAAAACCCTAACCTTAACCTTAACGCTAACCCTAATCCTAAACCATAAACCCAAAAACCTAATCCCAAAATACAAAAACCCAAACATAAAATACTAAACCATAGAATTATAACATCAAAGGTTAAACCCTTAATCATAAAACCTAAAATAAACCTACACCCTATCCTTAATTCTAACCCTAACCCTAACCCTAAACACTAAGTCCAAAAAAAAACTAAGTCCAAAATATGAAAACCCTTACATTAAACACTAGACCATAGATTTTAAACCTCAAATCCTAAACAACAAACACTAAATCCTAAAAAAAGAGTTAGACCCAAACCCTTAAACATAAAAAACAACCTAAACCCTAAAATTAAACCTATTACTAACCCTATAATAAAACCTAAAGCCTAATCCCAAAATACCAAAATCCAAACATTAAAAACTAAACCATTGATATTAACCCTCAAATCCTAAACCCTAAGCCCAAAACCTAAAAAACCCTAAAATTGTAACCCTAACCCTAACCCTTACCTTAACCCTAAACCATAAACCCAAAACCATAAGCCAAAAATACCAAAACCCTAATATTAAACACTTAACCATAGATTTAAAACCTCAAATCCTAAACCACAAACCCAAAAACCTAAAAAACCTAAACCATAACCCTATATTTAAACCTAACCCTACCCTAAACCATTAACCCGAAACCCAAGCCCAAATTACAAAAACCCAAACATTAAACAATAAACAATAAATTTTAAACCCAAAATTCTAAACCCCAAAACCTAAACCCTAAAAAAAACCTAAACCCTAACCCTAACCCTATCCCTAACACGAACCCTAACCCTAACCTTATCCTTAACCCTAATTCTAAATCATAAACCCTGAACCCAAAGACCAAAATACCAAAACCATAGTAATAAACACTAAACCATTGAAATTACAACTGAAATCCTTAACCTCAAACCCTTATACCTAAAAAACTACCTAAACCCTAACCCTAACCCTAACCCTAATTTTAACCCTAAACCTAATTTTAACGCTAACCCTAACACTACCATAGACCCTAAACCCCAAGCCCAAATTATCAAAACCCAAACATTCATTGATATTAAACCTTAAATCCTAAACCCTAAACCCAGAAACCTAAAAAAACCAAAACCCTAACCCTAACCCTTACCTTAACCTTAACGCTAACCCTAATCCTAAACCATAAACCCAAAAACCTAATCCCAAAATACAAAAACCCAAACATTAAATACTAAACCATAGAATTATAACATCAAAGGTTAAACCCTTAATCATAAAACCTAAAATAAACCTACACCCTAACCTTAATTCTAACCCTAACCCTAACCCTAAACACTAAGTCCAAAAAAAACCTAAGTCCGAAATATGAAAACCCTTACATTAAACACTAAACCATAGATTTTAAACCTCAAATCCTAAACAACAAACACTAAATCCTAAAAAAGAGTTAGACCCAAACCCTTAAACATAAAAAACAACCTAAACCCTAAAATTAAACCTATTACTAACCCTATAATAAAACCTAAAGCCCAATCCCAAAATACCAAAATCCAAACATTAAAAACTAAACCATTGATATTAAACCTCAAATCTTAAACCCTAAACCCAAAAACCTAAAAAACCCTAAAATTGTAACCCTAACCCTAACCCTTACCTTAACCCTAAACCATAAACCCAAAACCATAAGCCAAAAATACCAAAACCCTAATATTAAACACTTAACCATAGATTTAAAACCTCAAATCCTAAACCACAAACCCAAAAACCGAAAAAACCTAAACCATAACCCTATATTTAAACCTAACCCTACCCTAAACCATTAACCCGAAACCCCAAGCCCAAAATACAAAAACCCAAACATTAAACAATAAACAAAAAATTTTTTAAAAAAAATTCTAAACCCCAAAACCTAAACCCTAAGAAAAACCTAAACCCTAACCCTAACCCTATCCCTAACACAAACCCTAACCCTAACCTTATCCTTAACCCTAATTCTAAACCCTAAACCCTAAACACAAAGTCCAAAATACCAACACCATAATAATAAACACTAAACCATTGATATTACAACTCAAATCCTTAACACCAAACCCTAATACCTAAAAAACTACCTAAACCCTAACCCTAACTCTAATTTTAACCCTAACCCTAATTTTAGCTCTAACCCTAACCATACCATAAACCCTAAACCCTAAGCCCAAATTACCAAAACCCAAATATTCATTGATATTAAATCTTAAATCCTAAACCCTAAACCCAGAAACCTAAAAAAAAAAAAAACTAACCCTAACCCTAACCGTAACCATAACACTAACCCTAATCCTAAACCATAAACCCGAAAACCTAAGCCCAAAATACAAAAACCCAAACATCAAATACTAAATCATAGAATTATAACATCAAATGATAAACCCTTAATCATAAAACCTAAAATAAACCTACACCCTAACCTTAATCCTAACCCTAACCCTAAACCTAAACCCTAAGTCCAAAAAAAACCTAAGTCGGAAATATGAAAAACTTACATTAAACACTAAACCATAGATTTTAATCCTCAAATCCTAAACAACAAACACTAAATCCTAAAAAAAACCTAAACCCAAACACTAAAACTTAAAAAACAACCTAAACCCTAAAATTAAACCAATCACTAACCCTATAATAAACGCTAAACCCCATGCCCAAAATACCAAAATCCAAACATTAAAAACTAAACCATTGATATTAAACCTCAAATCCTACACCCTAAACCCAAAAACCTAAAAAAACCTAAAATTATAACCCTAAGCCTAACCCTTACCTTAACCCTAAACCATAAACCCAAAACCATAAGCCAAAAATTCCAAAACCCAAACATTAAACACTAAACCATAGATTTTAAACCTCAAATCCTAAAACACAAACCCAAAAACCAAAAAAACCTAAACCCTAACCCTAACCCTAAACCATTAACCCGAAACCCCAGCCCAAAATTACCAAAACCCAAACATTAAACAATAAACAATACATTTTAAACAAAAAATCCTAAACTCCAAAACCTAAACCTAAAAAAAATCTAAACCCTAACCCTAACCCTATCCTTAACCCTAATTCTAAATCCTAAACCATAAACCCAAAGACCAAAATACCAAAACCATAATAATAAACACTAAACATTGATATTACAACTCAAATCCTTAACCCCAAACCCTAATACCTAAAAAAATACCTAAACCCTAACCCTAACCCTAATTTTAACCCTAACCCTAATTTTATCGCTAACCCTAACCATACCATACACCCTAAACCCCAAGAACAAATTACCAAAACCCAAATATTCATTGATATTAAAACTTAAATCCTAAACCCTAAACCCAGAAACCTAAAAAAAAAAAAACCCTAACCCTAACCCTAACCGTAACCATAATGCTAACCCTAATCCTAAACCATAAACCCGAAAACCTAAGACCAAAATACAAAAACCCAAATATTAAATACTATACCATAGAATTATAACCTCAAATGCTAAACCCTTAATCATAAAACCTAAAATAAACCTACACCCTAACCTTAATCCTGACCCTAACCCTAACCCTAAACACTAACTCCAAAAAAAACCTAAGTCCGAAATATGAAAACCCTTACATTAAACACTAAACCATAGATTTTAAACCTCAAATCCTAAACAACAAACACTAAATCCTAAAAAAATAACCTAAACCCAAACCCTAAAACTTAAAAAACAACCTAAAACCTAAAATTAAACCTATCCCTAACCCTATATTAAACCCTAAACCCCAAGCCCAAAATACCAAAATCCAAACATTAAAAACTAAACCGTTGATATTAAACCTCAAATCCTAAACCCTAAACCCAAAAACCAAAAAAAAACCTAAAATTGTAACCCTAACCCTAACCCTTACCTTAACCCGAAACTATAAGCCAAAAATACCAAAACCCAAACATCAAACACTAAGCCATAGATTTTACCTCAAATCATAAACCACAAACCCTAAAACCTAAAAAACCTAAACCATAACCCTATCTTTAAACCTAACCCTAACCCTAAATGATTAACCCTAAACCCCAAGCCCAAATTACATAAACCCAATAATTAAACAATAAACAATAGATTTTAAACAAAAAATCCTAAACCCCAAAACCTAAAACCTAAAAAAAACCTAACCCGTCTCATTCTGCCAATATCTTACGCGCCACTCCTATCGTCGCCGGCGATTATGATGCGGTCCACCGTCCGATCACTAACATTGCTCTCCTTCCTCGCCGCCTTGCTCCTCGTCTCGCCGGCTCTTGCTTCCGAGTCCGATCACAAGTATCAATCAGATGACCCAGTTACCTTATGGGTAAATAAAGTTGGGCCCTACAATAACCCACAGGAAACATACAACTATTACAGCCTTCCGTTTTGTCATGCATCTGGTTCTCACAAATGGGGTGGCCTTGGTGAAGTTTTGGGTGGAAACGAGCTTATTGATAGTCAGATTGACATAAAGTTTCAAAAAAACGTTGACAAGGGTAGCATTTGTGAGCTTGAGCTTGATGAAGCGAAGGTCAAGCAATTTAAGGATGCTATTGAAAACAATTATTGGTTTGAATTCTTCATTGATGATCTGCCGATGTGGGGTTTTGTTGGTGAGCAACATCCTGACAGAAACAGTGATAATAAGCACGTACTTTACACACATAAGAACATACATATCAAATACAATAAGGATCAGATCATTCATGTCAATATCTCCCAAGAGGGCCCAAAGCCTTTGGAGGCTGGGAGAACCTTGGACATGACATATTCTATCAAATGGGAGCCAACCAATATCAGTTTTGCTCGTCGCTTTGAAGTTTACTTGGATTACCCATTTTTTGAGCATCAGATTCATTGGTTCTCCATCTTTAATTCCTTCATGATGGTCATCTTTCTAACTGGTCTGGTGTCTATGATATTGATACGGACGCTAAGGAATGATTATGCCAAATAAGCTTGGGAAGATGATGACCTGGAGACTCTGGAAAGAGATGTGAGTGAAGAGTCTGGTTGGAAACTTGTTCATGGAGATGTGTTTCAGACTCCCCTTAACCTAGTGTTACTTTCTGCTCTTGTTGGTACTGGGGCACAACTGGCATTGCTTGTCCTCCTTGTCATACTGTTGGCAATTGTGGGGATGTTGTATGTTGGGACAGGATCCATTGTTACGACTTTTATTGTATGTTATGCTTTGACATCATTCATTTCGGGCTATGTTAGTGGTGCAATATACTCACGGAATGGTGGGAAAAGCTGGATCAAGTCGATGATTCTTACAGTATCACTCTTTCTATTTATGTGCTTTGGAATTGGTTTCGTTCTGAACACAATTGCTATATTTTATGGGTCTCTAGCAGCAATTCCCTTTTGCACAATGGTGGTTGTCTTCGTCATTTGGGCATTCATTTCCTTCCCCTTGGCTCTTCTGGGTACAGTTGTTGGAAGAAACTGGAGTGGTGCTCCAAACAATCCGTGCCGTGTCAAGAACATTCCTCGCCCTATACCTGTGAAAAAGTGGTACTTGACACCATCTGTTATCTCCTTGATGGGTGGTCTGCTACCATTTGGCAGCATATTTATCGAGATGTATTTCGTCTTCACATCCTTCTGGAATTACAAGGTGTACTATGTTTACGGGTTCATGCTTTTGGTGTTCCTGATACTCACTGTTGTTACTGTCTGTGTGACCATTGTGGGCACATATTTCCTGCTAAATGCTGGGAATTATCATTGGCAGTGGACTTCATTTTTCTTCTACAGCTGTCTACGTCTACCTGTACTCAGTATATTACTACTATGTGAAAACTAAGATGTCAGGGTTCTTCCAGACCAGCTTCTATTTTGGATATACAATGATGTTTTGTCTTGTCTTGGGAATTCTCTGCGGTGCTGTTGGATTTTTGGGGTCACATCTGTTTGTGAGGAGGATCTATAGGAACATCAAATGTGACTGATGTTTTAACAAAGAAGAGTAGGACTGACACTGCTATATTTGCTTGGTATCTAGCAGTAAGGTCAAGAAGAACCTCAAGAACCATGTATCTTTGTGGGATTCAATTTGGTTTAATGATGGTAGGTACCTCTGCTTGTATTCTGGGGAGCCCTGAAAATTTTCAAAATTCCTTGGGCTGTAAAAGAAATCTCCTATTTTCATTTGTACTTAAATTAGAATGGAGACTTTGGATGATTCAAGGCTAGCATGGCTGATGTAGTTATATCTCCAATACTATACGATGCAGATGCAAAAAACATTGCTACTTAATTTTTGTTTTTAAAAAAAAAAAAAAAAAAAACTAAACCCTAACCCTAACCCTATCCCTAACACAAACCCTAACCCTAACCCTATCCCTAACACAAACCCTAATGCTAACCCTATCCTTAACCCTAATTATAAACCCTAAACCCTAAACCCAAAGTCCAAAATACCAACACCATAATAATAAACACTAAACCATTGATATTACAAATCAAATCCTTAACCCCAAACCCTAATACCTAAAAAACTACCTAAACCCTAACCCTAACCCTAATTTTAACCCTAACCCTAATTTTAGCGCTAACCCTAACCATACCATAAACCCTAAACCCCAAGCCCAAATTACCAAAACCCAAACATTCATTGATATTAAACATTAAATCCTAAGCCCTAAACCCAGAAACCTAAAAAAACCAAAACCCTAACCCTAGCCCTAACCTTAACCTTAACGCTAACCCAAATCCTAAACTATAAACCCGAAAACCTAAGCCCAAAATACAAAAACCCAAACATTAAATGCTAAACCATAGAATTATAACATCAAAGGCTAAACCCTTAATCATAAAACCTAAAATAAACCTACACCCTAACCTTAATTCTCACCCTAACCCGAACCCTAAACACTAAGTCCAAAAAAAATCTAAGTTCGAAATTTGAAAACTCTTACATTAAACACTAAACCATAAATTTTAAATCTCAAATCCTTAACAACAAACACTAAATCCTAAAAAAAAGACCTAAACCCAAACCCTAAAACTTAAAAAACAACCTAAACCCTAAAATTAAACCTATCACTAACCCTATAATAAACCCTAAACCCCAAGCCCAAAATACCAAAATCCAAATATTAAAAACTAAACCATTGATATTAAACCTCAAATCCAAACCCTAAACCCAAAACCTAAAAAACCCTAAACTTGTAACCCTAACCCTAACCCTAACCTTAACCCTAAACCATAAACCCAAAACCATAAGCCAAAAATACCAAAACCCAAACATTAAACACTTAACCATAGATTTTAAACCTCAAATCCTAAACCACAAACCCAAAAACCTAAAACACCTAAACCATAACCCTATATATAAACCTCACCCTAACCCTAAACCATTAACCCGAAACCCCAATCCCAAATTACCAAAACCCAAACATTAAACAATAAACAATAGATTTTAAACAAAAAATTCTAAACCCCAAAACCTAAAACCTAAAAAAAAACTAAACCCTAACACAAACCCTAAACCTAACCGTAACCTTAACCGTAATTCTAAACCCTAAACCCTAAACACAAAGTCCAAAATACCAACACCATAATAATAAACACTAAACCGTTGATATTACAACTCAAATCCTTAACCCCAAACTCTAATACCTAAAAAATTACCTAAACCCTAACCCTAACCCTAATTTTAACCCTAACCCTAATATTGGCGCTAACCCTAACCATACCATAAACCCTAAACCCCAAGCCCAAATTATCAAAACCCAAATATCCATTGATATTAAACCTTAAATCCTAAACCCTAAACCCAGAAACCTAAAAAAAAAACCTAAACCCTAACCCTAACCATAACGCTAACCCTAATCCTAAACCATAAACCCGAAAACCTAAGCCTAAAATACAAAAACCAAAACATTAAATACTAAACCATAGAATTATAACCTCAAATGATAAACCCTTAATCATAAAACCTAAAATAAACCTACACCCTAACCTTAATCCTAACCCTAACCCTAACCCTATACACTAAGTCCAAAAAAAACCTAAGTCCGAAATATAAAAACCCTTACATTAAACACTAAACCATAGATTTTAAACCTCAAATCCTAAACAACAAACACTAAATCCTAAAAAACAAAACTAAACCCAAACCCTAAAACTTAAAAAACAACCTAAACCCTAAAATTAAACCTATCACTAACCCTATAATAAACGCTAAACCCCAAGCCCAAAATACCAAAATCCAAACATTAAAAATAAATTATTGATATTAAACCTCAAATCCTACACTCTAAACCCAAAAACCTAAAAAAACCTAAAAATGTAACCCTAACCCTAACCCTATCCCTAACCCTTACCTTAACCCTAAACCATAAGCCAAAAATACCAAAACCCAAACATTAAACACTAAACCATAGATTTTAAACCTCAAATCCTAAAACACAAACCCAAAAACCTAAAAAACCTAAACCCTAACCCTAAACCTAAACCATTAACTCGAAACCCCAAGCCCAAATTACCAAAACCCAAACATTAAACAATAAACAATACATTCTAAACAAAAAATCCTAAACTCCAAAACCTAAAACCTAAAAAAAACCTAAACCCTAACACTAAACCTATCCCTAACACGAACCCTAACCCTAACCCTATCCTTAACCCTAATTCTAAATCCTGAACCCTAAACCCAAAGACCAAAATACCAAAACCATAATAATAAACACTAAACCATTCATATTACAACTCAAATCCTTAACCCCAAACCCTAATACCTAAAAAAATACCTAAACCCTAACCCTAACCCTAATTTTAACCCTAAACCTAATTTTAACGCTAACCCTAACACTACCATAGACCCTAAACCCCAAGCCCAAATTACCAAAACCCAAACATTAATTGATATTAAACCTAAATCCTAAACCCTAAACCCAGAAATGTAAAAAAAACAAAAACCCTAACCGTAACCTTAATGCTAACCCTAATCTTAAACCATAAACCCGAAAACCTAAGCCCAAAATGCAAAAACCCAAACATTAAATATTAAACCATAGAATTTTAACCTCAAATGCTTAACCCTTAATCATAAAACCTAAAAAAAAACCTACACCCTAACCTTAATCCTAACCCTAACCCTACCCCTAAACACTAAGTCCAAAAAAACCCTAAGTCCGAAATATGAAAACCCTTACATTAAACACAAAACCATAGATTTTAAACCTCAAATCCTGAACCACAAACCCTAAATCCTAAAAAAAACAAAACCCAAACCCTAAAACTTAAAAAACAACGTAAACCCTAAAATTAAACCTATCCCTAACCATATAATAAACCTTAAAGCCGAAGCCCAAAATACCAAAATCCAAACATTAAAAACTAAACCATTAATATTAAACCTCAAATCCTAAACCCTAAACCCAAAAACCTAAAAAAAAACAAAAACTGTAACCCTAACCCTAACCCTAACCCTAACCTTAACCCTAAACCATAAACCCGACACCATAAGCCAAAAATACCAAAACCCCAACATTAAACACTAAACCATAGATTTTAAACCTCCAATCCTAAACCACAAACCCAAAAACCTAAAAAAACCTAAACCACAACCCTATCTTTAAACCTACCCCTAACCCTAAATTATTAACCCGAAACCCCAAGCCCAAATTACCAAAACAAAAATATTAAACAATAAACAATAGATTGTAAACAAAAAATCATAATACCCAAAACCTAAAACCTAAAAAAAAACTAAATCTTATCCCTAACCCTATCCCAAACATGAACCCTAACCCTAACTTTATCCTTAACCCTAATTCTAAACCCTAAACCCTAAACCCAAAGCCCAAAATACCAAAACCATAATAATAAACACTAAACCATTGATATTTTAACTCAAATCCTTAACCTCAAACCCTAATACCTAAAAAACTACCTAAACCCTAACACCAACCCTAATTTTAACCCTAACCCTAATTTTAACGCTAACCCTAACCATACCATAAATCCTAAACCCCAAGCCCAAATTACCAAAACCCAAACATTCTTTGATATTAACCTTAAATCCTAAACCCTAAACCCAAAAACGTAAAAAAAACCAAAAACCCTAACCCTAACCCTAACCGTAACCTTAACGCTAACCCTAATCCTAAACCATAAACCCGAAAACCTAAGCCCAAAATACCAAAACCCAAACATTAAATACTAAAGCATAGAATTTTAACCTCAAATAATATACCCTTAATCATAAAACCTAAAAAAAACCTACACCCAAACCTTAATCCTAACCCTAACCCTAACCCTAAACACTAAGACAAAAACAAAAACCTAAGTCCGAAATATGAAAACCTTTACATTAAAAACTAAACCATAGATTTTAAACCTCAAATCCTAAAACTTAAAAAACAACTTAAACCCAAAAATTAAACCTATCCCGAACCCTGTAATAAAGCCTAAACCCCAAGCCGAAAATACAAAAATCAAAACATTAAAAACTAAACCATTGATATTAAACCTCAAATCCTAAACCCTAAACCCAAAAAACTAAAAAACTAAAACTGTAACCCTAAACCTAACCATAACCTTTACCTTAACCTTAACCCTATACCATAAACCCGAAAACCTAAGCCCAAAATAACAAAACCCAAATATTAAACACTAAACCATATATTTTAAACCTCAAATACTAAAGCACAAACCCAAAAACCTAAAAAAAACTAAACCCAAACCCAATCCCTAATCCTATCTTTAAACCTAACCCTAACCCTAAACCATTAACCCGAAACCCTAAGCCCAAATTACAAAAACCCAAACATTAAACAATAAACAATAGATTTTAAACAAAAAATCTTAAACCCCAAAACCTAAAACCTAAAAAAAAGCCTAAACCCTAACCCTAACCCTATCCCTAACACAAACCCTAACCCTAACCCTATCCCTAACCCTAACCCTAACCCTAAACCCTAAACCCTAAACCCAAAGTCCAAAATACCAACACCATAATAATAAACACTAAACCATTGATATTACAAATCAAATCCTTAACCCCAAACCCTAATACCTAAAAAACTACCTAAACCCTAACCCTAACCCTAATTTTAACCCTAACCCTAACCATACCATAAACCCTAAACCCCAAGCCCAAATTACCAAAACCCAAACATTCATTAATATTAAACCTTAAATCCTAAACCCTAAACCCAGAAACCTAAAAAAACAAAAACCCTAACCCTAACCCTAACCTTTACCTTAACGTTAACCCTAATCCTAAAGCATAAACCCAAAAACCTAAGGCCAAAATACGAAAAATCACTACACCATTTTAGGTCTACGACAACACTAAATCTGGACAACGCTTATAAAGTGTTGCCTAAAATCTCAAATCCTAAACCACAAACCCAAAAACTTAAAAAACCTAAACCATAACCCTACCCTAAACCATTAACCCGAAACCCAAGCCCAAATTACAAAAACCCAAACATTAAACAATAAACAAAAATTCTAAACCCCAAAACCTAAACCCTAAAAAAAAAACCTAACCCTAACCCTAACACGAACCCTAACCCTAACCTTATCCTTAACCCTAATTCTAAATCATAAACCCTGAACCCAAAGACCAAAATACCAAAACCATAGTAATAAACACTAAACCATTGAAATTACAACTGAAATCCTTAACCTCAAACCCTTATACCTAGAAAACTACCTACACCCTAACCCTAACCCTAACCCTAATTTTAACCCTAAACCTAATTTTAACGCTAACCCTAACACTACCATAGACCCTAAACCCCAAGACCAAATTACCAAAACCCAAACATTCATTGATATTAAACCTTAAATCCTAAACCCTAAACGCAGAAACCTAAAAAAACCAAAACCCTAACCTTAACCTTAACGCTAACCCTAATCCTAAACCATAAACCCAAAAACCTAATCCCAAAATACAAAAACCCAAACATAAAATACTAAACCATAGAATTATAACATCAAAGGTTAAACCCTTAATCATAAAACCTAAAATAAACCTACACCCTATCCTTAATTCTAACCCTAACCCTAACCCTAAACACTAAGTCCAAAAAAAAACTAAGTCCAAAATATGAAAACCCTTACATTAAACACTAGACCATAGATTTTAAACCTCAAATCCTAAACAACAAACACTAAATCCTAAAAAAAGAGTTAGACCCAAACCCTTAAACATAAAAAACAACCTAAACCCTAAAATTAAACCTATTACTAACCCTATAATAAAACCTAAAGCCTAATCCCAAAATACCAAAATCCAAACATTAAAAACTAAACCATTGATATTAACCCTCAAATCCTAAACCCTAAGCCCAAAACCTAAAAAACCCTAAAATTGTAACCCTAACCCTAACCCTTACCTTAACCCTAAACCATAAACCCAAAACCATAAGCCAAAAATACCAAAACCCTAATATTAAACACTTAACCATAGATTTAAAACCTCAAATCCTAAACCACAAACCCAAAAACCTAAAAAACCTAAACCATAACCCTATATTTAAACCTAACCCTACCCTAAACCATTAACCCGAAACCCAAGCCCAAATTACAAAAACCCAAACATTAAACAATAAACAATAAATTTTAAACCCAAAATTCTAAACCCCAAAACCTAAACCCTAAAAAAAACCTAAACCCTAACCCTAACCCTATCCCTAACACGAACCCTAACCCTAACCTTATCCTTAACCCTAATTCTAAATCATAAACCCTGAACCCAAAGACCAAAATACCAAAACCATAGTAATAAACACTAAACCATTGAAATTACAACTGAAATCCTTAACCTCAAACCCTTATACCTAAAAAACTACCTAAACCCTAACCCTAACCCTAACCCTAATTTTAACCCTAAACCTAATTTTAACGCTAACCCTAACACTACCATAGACCCTAAACCCCAAGCCCAAATTATCAAAACCCAAACATTCATTGATATTAAACCTTAAATCCTAAACCCTAAACCCAGAAACCTAAAAAAACCAAAACCCTAACCCTAACCCTTACCTTAACCTTAACGCTAACCCTAATCCTAAACCATAAACCCAAAAACCTAATCCCAAAATACAAAAACCCAAACATTAAATACTAAACCATAGAATTATAACATCAAAGGTTAAACCCTTAATCATAAAACCTAAAATAAACCTACACCCTAACCTTAATTCTAACCCTAACCCTAACCCTAAACACTAAGTCCAAAAAAAACCTAAGTCCGAAATATGAAAACCCTTACATTAAACACTAAACCATAGATTTTAAACCTCAAATCCTAAACAACAAACACTAAATCCTAAAAAAGAGTTAGACCCAAACCCTTAAACATAAAAAACAACCTAAACCCTAAAATTAAACCTATTACTAACCCTATAATAAAACCTAAAGCCCAATCCCAAAATACCAAAATCCAAACATTAAAAACTAAACCATTGATATTAAACCTCAAATCTTAAACCCTAAACCCAAAAACCTAAAAAACCCTAAAATTGTAACCCTAACCCTAACCCTTACCTTAACCCTAAACCATAAACCCAAAACCATAAGCCAAAAATACCAAAACCCTAATATTAAACACTTAACCATAGATTTAAAACCTCAAATCCTAAACCACAAACCCAAAAACCGAAAAAACCTAAACCATAACCCTATATTTAAACCTAACCCTACCCTAAACCATTAACCCGAAACCCCAAGCCCAAAATACAAAAACCCAAACATTAAACAATAAACAAAAAATTTTTTAAAAAAAATTCTAAACCCCAAAACCTAAACCCTAAGAAAAACCTAAACCCTAACCCTAACCCTATCCCTAACACAAACCCTAACCCTAACCTTATCCTTAACCCTAATTCTAAACCCTAAACCCTAAACACAAAGTCCAAAATACCAACACCATAATAATAAACACTAAACCATTGATATTACAACTCAAATCCTTAACACCAAACCCTAATACCTAAAAAACTACCTAAACCCTAACCCTAACTCTAATTTTAACCCTAACCCTAATTTTAGCTCTAACCCTAACCATACCATAAACCCTAAACCCTAAGCCCAAATTACCAAAACCCAAATATTCATTGATATTAAATCTTAAATCCTAAACCCTAAACCCAGAAACCTAAAAAAAAAAAAAACTAACCCTAACCCTAACCGTAACCATAACACTAACCCTAATCCTAAACCATAAACCCGAAAACCTAAGCCCAAAATACAAAAACCCAAACATCAAATACTAAATCATAGAATTATAACATCAAATGATAAACCCTTAATCATAAAACCTAAAATAAACCTACACCCTAACCTTAATCCTAACCCTAACCCTAAACCTAAACCCTAAGTCCAAAAAAAACCTAAGTCGGAAATATGAAAAACTTACATTAAACACTAAACCATAGATTTTAATCCTCAAATCCTAAACAACAAACACTAAATCCTAAAAAAAACCTAAACCCAAACACTAAAACTTAAAAAACAACCTAAACCCTAAAATTAAACCAATCACTAACCCTATAATAAACGCTAAACCCCAAGCCCAAAATACCAAAATCCAAACATTAAAAACTAAACCATTGATATTAAACCTCAAATCCTACACCCTAAACCCAAAAACCTAAAAAAACCTAAAATTATAACCCTAAGCCTAACCCTTACCTTAACCCTAAACCATAAACCCAAAACCATAAGCCAAAAATTCCAAAACCCAAACATTAAACACTAAACCATAGATTTTAAACCTCAAATCCTAAAACACAAACCCAAAAACCAAAAAAACCTAAACCCTAACCCTAACCCTAAACCATTAACCCGAAACCCCAGCCCAAAATTACCAAAACCCAAACATTAAACAATAAACAATACATTTTAAACAAAAAATCCTAAACTCCAAAACCTAAACCTAAAAAAAATCTAAACCCTAACCCTAACCCTATCCTTAACCCTAATTCTAAATCCTAAACCATAAACCCAAAGACCAAAATACCAAAACCATAATAATAAACACTAAACATTGATATTACAACTCAAATCCTTAACCCCAAACCCTAATACCTAAAAAAATACCTAAACCCTAACCCTAACCCTAATTTTAACCCTAACCCTAATTTTATCGCTAACCCTAACCATACCATACACCCTAAACCCCAAGAACAAATTACCAAAACCCAAATATTCATTGATATTAAAACTTAAATCCTAAACCCTAAACCCAGAAACCTAAAAAAAAAAAAACCCTAACCCTAACCCTAACCGTAACCATAATGCTAACCCTAATCCTAAACCATAAACCCGAAAACCTAAGACCAAAATACAAAAACCCAAATATTAAATACTATACCATAGAATTATAACCTCAAATGCTAAACCCTTAATCATAAAACCTAAAATAAACCTACACCCTAACCTTAATCCTGACCCTAACCCTAACCCTAAACACTAACTCCAAAAAAAACCTAAGTCCGAAATATGAAAACCCTTACATTAAACACTAAACCATAGATTTTAAACCTCAAATCCTAAACAACAAACACTAAATCCTAAAAAAATAACCTAAACCCAAACCCTAAAACTTAAAAAACAACCTAAAACCTAAAATTAAACCTATCCCTAACCCTATATTAAACCCTAAACCCCAAGCCCAAAATACCAAAATCCAAACATTAAAAACTAAACCGTTGATATTAAACCTCAAATCCTAAACCCTAAACCCAAAAACCAAAAAAAAACCTAAAATTGTAACCCTAACCCTAACCCTTACCTTAACCCGAAACTATAAGCCAAAAATACCAAAACCCAAACATCAAACACTAAGCCATAGATTTTACCTCAAATCATAAACCACAAACCCTAAAACCTAAAAAACCTAAACCATAACCCTATCTTTAAACCTAACCCTAACCCTAAATGATTAACCCTAAACCCCAAGCCCAAATTACATAAACCCAATAATTAAACAATAAACAATAGATTTTAAACAAAAAATCCTAAACCCCAAAACCTAAAACCTAAAAAAAACCTAACCCGTCTCATTCTGCCAATATCTTACGCGCCACTCCTATCGTCGCCGGCGATTATGATGCGGTCCACCGTCCGATCACTAACATTGCTCTCCTTCCTCGCCGCCTTGCTCCTCGTCTCGCCGGCTCTTGCTTCCGAGTCCGATCACAAGTATCAATCAGATGACCCAGTTACCTTATGGGTAAATAAAGTTGGGCCCTACAATAACCCACAGGAAACATACAACTATTACAGCCTTCCGTTTTGTCATGCATCTGGTTCTCACAAATGGGGTGGCCTTGGTGAAGTTTTGGGTGTAAACGAGCTTATTGATAGTCAGATTGACATAAAGTTTCAAAAAAACGTTGACAAGGGTAGCATTTGTGAGCTTGAGCTTGATGAAGCGAAGGTCAAGCAATTTAAGGATGCTATTGAAAACAATTATTGGTTTGAATTCTTCATTGATGATCTGCCGATGTGGGGTTTTGTTGGTGAGCAACATCCTGACAGAAACAGTGATAATAAGCACGTACTTTACACACATAAGAACATACATATCAAATACAATAAGGATCAGATCATTCATGTCAATATCTCCCAAGAGGGCCCAAAGCCTTTGGAGGCTGGGAGAACCTTGGACATGACATATTCTATCAAATGGGAGCCAACCAATATCAGTTTTGCTCGTCGCTTTGAAGTTTACTTGGATTACCCATTTTTTGAGCATCAGATTCATTGGTTCTCCATCTTTAATTCCTTCATGATGGTCATCTTTCTAACTGGTCTGGTGTCTATGATATTGATGCGGACGCTAAGGAATGATTATGCCAAATAAGCTTGGGAAGATGATGACCTGGAGACTCTGGAAAGAGATGTGAGTGAAGAGTCTGGTTGGAAACTTGTTCATGGAGACGTGTTTCAGACTCCCCTTAACCTAGTGTTACTTTCTGCTCTTGTTGGTACTGGGGCACAACTGGCATTGCTTGTCCTCCTTGTCATACTGTTGGCAATTGTGGGGATGTTGTATGTTGGGACAGGATCCATTGTTACGACTTTTATTGTATGTTATGCTTTGACATCATTCATTTCGGGCTATGTTAGTGGTGCAATGTACTCACGGAATGGTGGGAAAAGCTGGATCAAGTCGATGATTCTTACAGCATCACTCTTTCTATTTATGTGCTTTGGAATTGGTTTCGTTCTGAACACAATTGCTATATTTTATGGGTCTCTAGCAGCAATTCCCTTTTGCACAATGGTGGTTGTCTTCGTCATTTGGGCATTCATTTCCTTCCCCTTGGCTCTTCTGGGTACAGTTGTTGGAAGAAACTGGAGTGGTGCTCCAAACAATCCGTGCCGTGTCAAGAACATTCCTCGCCCTATACCTGTGAAAAAGTGGTACTTGACACCATCTGTTATCTCCTTGATGGGTGGTCTGCTACCATTTGGCAGCATATTTATCGAGATGTATTTCGTCTTCACATCCTTCTGGAATTACAAGGTGTACTATGTTTACGGGTTCATGCTTTTGGTGTTCCTGATACTCACTGTTGTTACTGTCTGTGTGACCATTGTGGGCACATATTTCCTGCTAAATGCTGGGAATTATCATTGGCAGTGGACTTCATTTTTCTTCTACAGCTGTCTACGTCTACCTGTACTCAGTATATTACTACTATGTGAAAACTAAGATGTCAGGGTTCTTCCAGACCAGCTTCTATTTTGGATATACAATGATGTTTTGTCTTGTCTTGGGAATTCTCTGCGGTGCTGTTGGATTTTTGGGGTCACATCTGTTTGTGAGGAGGATCTATAGGAACATCAAATGTGACTGATGTTTTAACAAAGAAGAGTAGGACTGACACTGCTATATTTGCTTGGTATCTAGCAGTAAGGTCAAGAAGAACCTCAAGAACCATGTATCTTTGTGGGATTCAATTTGGTTTAATGATGGTAGGTACCTCTGCTTGTATTCTGGGGAGCCCTGAAAATTTTCAAAATTCCTTGGGCTGTAAAAGAAATCTCCTATTTTCATTTGTACTTAAATTAGAATGGAGACTTTGGATGATTCAAGGCTAGCATGGCTGATGTAGTTATATCTCCAATACTATACGATGCAGATGCAAAAAACATTGCTACTTAATTTTTGTTTTTAAAAAAAAAAAAAAAAAAAACTAAACCCTAACCCTAACCCTATCCCTAACACAAACCCTAACCCTAACCCTATCCCTAACACAAACCCTAATGCTAACCCTATCCTTAACCCTAATTATAAACCCTAAACCCTAAACCCAAAGTCCAAAATACCAACACCATAATAATAAACACTAAACCATTGATATTACAAATCAAATCCTTAACCCCAAACCCTAATACCTAAAAAACTACCTAAACCCTAACCCTAACCCTAATTTTAACCCTAACCCTAATTTTAGCGCTAACCCTAACCATACCATAAACCCTAAACCCCAAGCCCAAATTACCAAAACCCAAACATTCATTGATATTAAACATTAAATCCTAAGCCCTAAACCCAGAAACCTAAAAAAACCAAAACCCTAACCCTAGCCCTAACCTTAACCTTAACGCTAACCCAAATCCTAAACTATAAACCCGAAAACCTAAGCCCAAAATACAAAAACCCAAACATTAAATGCTAAACCATAGAATTATAACATCAAAGGCTAAACCCTTAATCATAAAACCTAAAATAAACCTACACCCTAACCTTAATTCTCACCCTAACCCTAACCCTAAACACTAAGTCCAAAAAAAATCTAAGTTCGAAATTTGAAAACTCTTACATTAAACACTAAACCATAAATTTTAAATCTCAAATCCTTAACAACAAACACTAAATCCTAAAAAAAAGACCTAAACCCAAACCCTAAAACTTAAAAAACAACCTAAACCCTAAAATTAAACCTATCACTAACCCTATAATAAACCCTAAACCCCAAGCCCAAAATACCAAAATCCAAATATTAAAAACTAAACCATTGATATTAAACCTCAAATCCAAACCCTAAACCCAAAACCTAAAAAACCCTAAACTTGTAACCCTAACCCTAACCCTAACCTTAACCCTAAACCATAAACCCAAAACCATAAGCCAAAAATACCAAAACCCAAACATTAAACACTTAACCATAGATTTTAAACCTCAAATCCTAAACCACAAACCCAAAAACCTAAAACACCTAAACCATAACCCTATATATAAACCTCACCCTAACCCTAAACCATTAACCCGAAACCCCAATCCCAAATTACCAAAACCCAAACATTAAACAATAAACAATAGATTTTAAACAAAAAATTCTAAACCCCAAAACCTAAAACCTAAAAAAAAACTAAACCCTAACACAAACCCTAAACCTAACCGTAACCTTAACCGTAATTCTAAACCCTAAACCCTAAACACAAAGTCCAAAATACCAACACCATAATAATAAACACTAAACCGTTGATATTACAACTCAAATCCTTAACCCCAAACTCTAATACCTAAAAAATTACCTAAACCCTAACCCTAACCCTAATTTTAACCCTAACCCTAATATTGGCGCTAACCCTAACCATACCATAAACCCTAAACCCCAAGCCCAAATTATCAAAACCCAAATATCCATTGATATTAAACCTTAAATCCTAAACCCTAAACCCAGAAACCTAAAAAAAAAACCTAAACCCTAACCCTAACCATAACGCTAACCCTAATCCTAAACCATAAACCCGAAAACCTAAGCCTAAAATACAAAAACCAAAACATTAAATACTAAACCATAGAATTATAACCTCAAATGATAAACCCTTAATCATAAAACCTAAAATAAACCTACACCCTAACCTTAATCCTAACCCTAACCCTAACCCTATACACTAAGTCCAAAAAAAACCTAAGTCCGAAATATAAAAACCCTTACATTAAACACTAAACCATAGATTTTAAACCTCAAATCCTAAACAACAAACACTAAATCCTAAAAAACAAAACTAAACCCAAACCCTAAAACTTAAAAAACAACCTAAACCCTAAAATTAAACCTATCACTAACCCTATAATAAACGCTAAACCCCAAGCCCAAAATACCAAAATCCAAACATTAAAAATAAATTATTGATATTAAACCTCAAATCCTACACTCTAAACCCAAAAACCTAAAAAAACCTAAAAATGTAACCCTAACCCTAACCCTATCCCTAACCCTTACCTTAACCCTAAACCATAAGCCAAAAATACCAAAACCCAAACATTAAACACTAAACCATAGATTTTAAACCTCAAATCCTAAAACACAAACCCAAAAACCTAAAAAACCTAAACCCTAACCCTAAACCTAAACCATTAACTCGAAACCCCAAGCCCAAATTACCAAAACCCAAACATTAAACAATAAACAATACATTCTAAACAAAAAATCCTAAACTCCAAAACCTAAAACCTAAAAAAAACCTAAACCCTAACACTAAACCTATCCCTAACACGAACCCTAACCCTAACCCTATCCTTAACCCTAATTCTAAATCCTGAACCCTAAACCCAAAGACCAAAATACCAAAACCATAATAATAAACACTAAACCATTCATATTACAACTCAAATCCTTAACCCCAAACCCTAATACCTAAAAAAATACCTAAACCCTAACCCTAACCCTAATTTTAACCCTAAACCTAATTTTAACGCTAACCCTAACACTACCATAGACCCTAAACCCCAAGCCCAAATTAACAAAACCCAAACATTAATTGATATTAAACCTAAATCCTAAACCCTAAACCCAGAAATGTAAAAAAAACAAAAACCCTAACCGTAACCTTAATGCTAACCCTAATCTTAAACCATAAACCCGAAAACCTAAGCCCAAAATGCAAAAACCCAAACATTAAATATTAAACCATAGAATTTTAACCTCAAATGCTTAACCCTTAATCATAAAACCTAAAAAAAAACCTACACCCTAACCTTAATCCTAACCCTACCCCTACCCCTAAACACTAAGTCCAAAAAAACCCTAAGTCCGAAATATGAAAACCCTTACATTAAACACAAAACCATAGATTTTAAACCTCAAATCCTGAACCACAAACCCTAAATCCTAAAAAAAACTAAACCCAAACCCTAAAACTTAAAAAACAACGTAAACCCTAAAATTAAACCTATCCCTAACCATATAATAAACCTTAAAGCCGAAGCCCAAAATACCAAAATCCAAACATTAAAAACTAAACCAATAATATTAAACCTCAAATCCTAAACCCTAAACCCAAAAACCTAAAAAAAAACAAAAACTGTAACCCTAACCCTAACCCTAACCCTAACCTTAACCCTAAACCATAAACCCGACACCATAAGCCAAAAATACCAAAACCCAAACATTAAACACTAAACCATAGATTTTAAACCTCAAATCCTAAACCACAAACCCAAAAACCTAAAAAAACCTAAACCACAACCCTATCTTTAAACCTACCCCTAACCCTAAATTATTAACCCGAAACCCCAAGCCCAAATTACCAAAACAAAAATATTAAACAATAAACAATAGATTGTAAACAAAAAATCATAATACCCAAAACCTAAAACCTAAAAAAAAACTAAATCTTATCCCTAACCCTATCCCAAACATGAACCCTAACCCTAACTTTATCCTTAACCCTAATTCTAAACCCTAAACCCTAAACCCAAAGCCCAAAATACCAAAACCATAATAATAAACACTAAACCATTGATATTTTAACTCAAATCCTTAACCTCAAACCCTAATACCTAAAAAACTACCTAAACCCTAACACCAACCCTAATTTTAACCCTAACCCTAATTTTAACGCTAACCCTAACCATACCATAAATCCTAAACCCCAAGCCCAAATTACCAAAACCCAAACATTCTTTGATATTAACCTTAAATCCTAAACCCTAAACCCAAAAACGTAAAAAAAACCAAAAACCCTAACCCTAACCCTAACCGTAACCTTAACGCTAACCCTAATCCTAAACCATAAACCCGAAAACCTAAGCCCAAAATACCAAAACCCAAATATTAAATACTAAAGCATAGAATTTTAACCTCAAATAATACCCTTAATCATAAAACCTAAAAAAAACCTACACCCAAACCTTAATCCTAACCCTAACCCTAACCCTAAACACTAAGACAAAAACAAAAACCTAAGTCCGAAATATGAAAACCTTTACATTAAAAACTAAACCATAGATTTTAAACCTCAAATCCTAAAACTTAAAAAACAACTTAAACCCAAAAATTAAACCTATCCCGAACCCTGTAATAAAGCCTAAACCCCAAGCCGAAAATACAAAAATCAAAACATTAAAAACTAAACCATTGATATTAAACCTCAAATCCTAAACCCTAAACCCAAAAAACTAAAAAACTAAAACTGTAACCCTAAACAATAACCATAACCTTTACCTTAACCTTAACCCTATACCATAAACCCGAAAACCTAAGCCCAAAATAACAAAACCCAAATATTAAACACTAAACCATATATTTTAAACCTCAAATACTAAAGCACAAACCCAAAAACCTAAAAAAAACTAAACCCAAACCCAATCCCTAATCCTATCTTTAAACCTAACCCTAACCCTAAACCATTAACCCGAAACCCTAAGCCCAAATTACAAAAACCCAAACATTAAACAATAAACAATAGATTTTAAACAAAAAATCTTAAACCCCAAAACCTAAAACCTAAAAAAAAGCCTAAACCCTAACCCTAACCCTATCCCTAACACAAACCCTAACCCTAACCCTATCCCTAACCCTAACCCTAACCCTAAACCCTAAACCCTAAACCCAAAGTCCAAAATACCAACACCATAATAATAAACACTAAACCATTGATATTACAAATCAAATCCTTAACCCCAAACCCTAATACCTAAAAAACTACCTAAACCCTAACCCTAACCCTAATTTTAACCCTAACCCTAACCATACCATAAACCCTAAACCCCAAGCCCAAATTACCAAAACCCAAACATTCATTAATATTAAACCTTAAATCCTAAACCCTAAACCCAGAAACCTAAAAAAACAAAAACCCTAACCCTAACCCTAACCTTTACCTTAACGTTAACCCTAATCCTAAAGCATAAACCCAAAAACCTAAGGCCAAAATATGAAAAATCACTACACCATTTTAGGTCTACGGCAACACTAAATCTGGACAACGCTTATAAAGTGTTGCCTAAAATACTATTGGGAACACTTTTAAAGTGTAGCCAAAGATTTTGACTTTTAGCTACATTAATTTTAGCAACACTTCTAAAGTGTACTCTTTAATGGGATAACCTATACTTTATAAGTGTTGTTATAGTTGGCAACAACTATTTACATAAATGGCCACACTTTTAAAGTGTGTTATTTTTATAATTGTAAATACAACACATTAAAAATGTGGCCTTAGTGTTTTCACCAAAATTTTATATTCCCTCCAACATTTTAACATTAAAATTTTATCTCCCTCCCATTTTTATTTGGCCAAAAAAGTAAAACATTAAAGAAATATTAAAAAGAATAAAACATTAAAGAAATTAAAAAAAGGCAACATTTCCTAAAACTTCAGCTGAAGCTTCAATTTTCAGCTGAAGAACACCATTTGCAAGAATTGAAGAAGAGGATCGAAGAACAGAAGAAATCAATTTGTACTACGATTTTTGTCACATTTTTGTTAAACTTCAACTGAAGAACACCATTTTTAGCTGAAAAGTCGAAGAGCACTGCGATTTCTCTGAAGATGAACTGAAGAAGACGATTTTCCTCTTTGAGCTTCATTGTTCAAGATTGCAGAGCTGAAGAAGACGATTTTCTTCAAAGATATCTGGGTAAACTGCTGTTCCATCAGATTTCCTTTTGAAAATTGAAAGAACATGCTTCACAAATCAACTTGCCTCATGTCTTAAAGCTTTAGGGTTGTTGGAATAGAGTTTATCAGTTAAGAGATTTTACCTTCAAAAGTCTAAATTATAGCTTTAAGATTTTGATATTCTTATGTGTCAGTCAAAAATGTAAGTTAGGATTTTTATGTTCTTGTGTTGTTAATACTAATTTTGTTGATTTTGGGAGTTTAGTTTGTAGTTGTATTACGTATAAATGGGCAGCTTATCTTTGACTCACTAGTTTTTTCTCTTGAATGTTGAATGTAGAAGCTGAAGCTAAGTCGCCTTTATATGAAGAACTGAGTTGTAGCTAAGTCGTCTTTCTTCGAAGAACTAAATTGTAGAAGCTGGCGATACCTACGATATTTTGTCCCTAATATAGATTTCGTCAAGTGTAAGTAGCTACTCTACATGAATTTCAAAAGGTTTTAATGTCTGTTTTAATGTCACTATTTTTTTAGTCTTCCTGCGTTCATAGTTGTGCTCACCTTAAGCTTGGTTTGTTTCTTTGTTAACCACATTGCTTATGTCTTGTAGCTATTTGCTTGTAAATTTTTTCTTTTTTCGACTAAATGCCTTGAAGTGTCTAAAAGTCATTTTGTTGTTTCTCTAGTGCATTTTCAAGTATACATCAGAAACTTTAGTTCAATATTTCTTAGTTGTTTTGGGATCACCTCGTAGTATGAATTTGCTAAACTTGCTTTGTAGTTTGAGTTGCATTATATAGAAAACTAATCATATGCCTTAGAGATAGACGATATAGGATATATTTTTCAAGTCTAGAAGGGGTAGAGAGGGAGCAGTAACTTGTGAGAGTGTTTTGCAAGATCTGGACATTACAGTTATGACAAATAGGAAATTTCTTCTTATAAAGGGATCTATTAGCAAAATAATAGTAATAGACTTTAACTTTTGTGACCGGACAGTACATAATTTCTTATTTTTTACAATAACAAGTAACTGTGTATGATAAGTTTGATTGGTGCACATTTTATTACCTTCTATAACTGGTAAAACTACAGTGATAGCGTAACATACTTTAATTGTTAATGTATATAACTTAAATCCTTAGTAAAGAAATTGTTTCTACGTCTTTAATTGTTTTGTTTCTTTTTCAACTTGAGGATTATGCTTTCTTTCTTTTCTGCTAACTGTTACTAGCAATAACAGAATAGAAGTAGAAGATTTGTTTTT